>JBBPCS010001590.1:0-14820 GCA_037974645.1 Hollardia meadi
AGCTAAACAACTCATAAACTGGGTGCAAAGTAAGGCGCAAGGGGGTTGTATTTGGTCTCTTGGTTAATCATAGGTGTGTTATGGGCGTAATGAAGTTGAATTTAAATTTAAATTTGAATTTTTGAAATTTTTAGCCAAAATGTCAGCCTTTAAAAGTTCAGCGTAGTAATCAGCATTGGTATAATAAGGCTGTGTCAGTCAGGGTCTATTGTGCTGGTCTGTGTTATGGGGTGGGCTGCATGGTGCAGGCAGCCCAGCATTGTTTTAACCTACAGCTAAAGCCCCTCTCCATATAAGGCCTGCTGGGTATAAATACAACTAAGAGGCCCTCTATTCATATGGGAGGAGAAGACAGAGGAGCGATGTGGAAGAAGCAGAATTAGAAGGGAAGGAATAATAGATAAAGATAGATGGAGCAGGGATAGTTATAGAGAAGAGGAAGGAAAGTGAAAGAGGACCAGAGGAGTAGCAGGATATATGTACCACTAGAAAAGTGTGGGAATGGGGGTTGGAGAGGTAGAATGTTGCCAGTGTTTTGAGTTCTTTCTCAGCAAGTCACCACCTGCCCTGTTGACTGGAAGGGCCTGTCGACTGTCTGTGTTTTTCTTTTACCTCCATGTCTGTGTTGTTCTTTTCTAACGACAGAACATTAGAAAAGAAAGACATTTTGTCAGTCCCATGTTTATGCAAGCTCTTAGTTTATGTTTAAAATTGAGATTAGAACCCAGATAACTTAGTGGTAGATTTGAAAATTTCTGACTTTGGGGCCACCCAGTGGTAGTCTCTTGGATCTGACTCTGAGATAATGGGCTGAAATCATAGTTCAAGCTACTCAGTAAGCCATGACAGTGTGACAGCATGAACAATGCCAGGATCTAGAGCTGCCACGATTTGTCGATAACTCGACCGAAGGGAAATTAGTTGCCTATAACTATTTTGATAATTGATTAATCGTTTTTTTACAGCAAAAAATTAAGCATTTTCTGCTTTTCTTTGTCATAATGTCAACTGTGGTAAAAGCATTGCGTTTTGGGCTCTTGGTTGTTTTGCAGTCGAGCCTGTTAGAGCGCCGGGAGCAGCTTCCATTCATCCTCACAGAAATCTCCTCCGAAACATTCAACCACCTGCTCAATTCAGCTGAGGATTCTGCCTTTCATTGAATACACTAGACACTTTAGGAAATGCCCGCATGACCAAAGTGCTGCCAAAGTGGAAAAGTGGGTGTATATGTATGTGAAGGACAGGGAGTGTCTCTATATTTGGTGTCTGTGTGTGTGAATTGAAAAAAAATATAGTTTCTCTTATTAACTTTATTCCAAGCCTGCTGCTTTAATCTTTTGTCTCTCACATCTGTTCACAGTGGAAAGCTCTCACTCTGCTATGGTCTGATACACATGGACATGCACACACACCCACACAGACACATTGCGGTGATTCACTTAACCCAGAGCAGTGAGGGCAGCGACAGAGAGGTGCACGAAGAGAGAAACAGGAACGGTTTGACTGAGTGTATCTCTCCCCTGGGAACCCCCTTGTGTCAATATAGGGCTGGGCCACCACAAGCTGACAGGCTGTGAGTTGTGTCAGAAAACACATGCACACACACACACTCTCACATTCGCCCTCATTTATTATAATACCTCCTCAGTGTCACACTTTAACCATCTGTCAGCAACTTTCTACCTCTCATTCTCACTCTTGATATTTTCATCAAAGTTTTCTCTCTCTTCTGCCCTCTTTTCTCTGTTTCCCAACTCTTGTTTGCCGCCCACATGGCTAACATTCTTTCACTCTGACATCACAGCCTCCCTGCACTGCCATTTATTCTTTCTCTTCATTTTTTTTATTTGTCTTACTCTCTTTGGTCTCTTACTCCGTTCTCCAGCTGTGGATCCCTCCCGCTCCCTTTTATTTCTTAAAATGTTGGCAAGAAACCATCCTGGTTGGGTGATTTGAAGGCTGAAACAGAACTAAAGCAAGTGATTGTTCTATTTTACACCAATATGTTTTCAGTGTAAAAGATTGAACAAGTGGAAAATAGGATAGGAGAGTGAGGGGAAAAGCGTGAGAGAGAGGGAAAGTGAAAGGTGAAGGCAAGAGATGGTGATGGAATGACAGTCTGGCTAATGTCAGGAGCTTGTTTGCATGAATGTGTTTTGGTTGGTGGGGGAAACATGCAGATTTACAGCGACTTTGAGCAGGCGTTTAATGGTTCAAAGGGGCACCTTGAGACTTTACTCTTTGATTTGTTGCCAGTGGGTTAAGTTTTGATCCATCTGGCTTTTCTCTCTCAGGTCGTAGTGACAGTTGTATTTCACAGCAAAGAAAAGCCAAAAGTTCATGCAATATTTATTGTTAAAGCTATTGTAATGACTTGTATTAGTACCGATTACAAGACTGGCTTTGTTGTGTTGGGTAAACCTGTGGAGTGTCAGGAAGAAAGCCAGGCCTGCTGGAGAATAACAATATACAAAAACAGCCTAAAGAAACTCATGCAAGGGGGAGATTATAGAATAGAGTAGTAGTGCAGCTCTTATTTCCTTACTTTTAGTTAATGCCCATTTTATTAAGTAGATATGGTTATAAAAGCCTTAAGCAAGGATCTAGCAGGGACAGTGTCCTTCGTAGATTATCGAACAATCTCTCATCACTTAACAGCTAAGTTGACCAGTAAGCCAAAATTCCCCCAAAGTTACGTTAAAGGAACTTGTGTTAGAGGAGAAGACATATTGTTTTTGGTTGAAAGCCAGCTATAGTGTAATTCAGCCCAGTGGGTCTGAGGTTTTAGATGACATGTAAGACGATTCTTGAGGATGTTGTTATAGAGATGGTTGGAGTCATCACATGGACTGCACTTTTGTCAATATTCTTATAGAGGACTTTGTAGAGGTTTTTTTTTTAACTAATGGAACCATATGTTAACATCATTTTTATTTTCCCATCTCTTCTCAACTGAAGATGTCCTCACATATTTTTGTCATTATCGTATAATCTTACTGCTGTCAAATTTGATTTAGGTTTGTGGTGCTATTCAGCAACAAGACTTGTCCCTGTTGTATTACTGATATATCCTAGTGTATATAAGCATCCTTAACTCCTCAGATTTTTCAGTGTATATAGGCTGAAAATGAATCTGTGCCTTGCGATCAAGGGTGTGGTCAATATGAAGCAGCAGTTCTTCCCAAAAGAGTATAAATCGTGGCTTTCGGTATGTCTTTCTCCGATTTAGGATTATGAAGGCTGATACTATATTTTGCTTTATGATGCTTATAGCAGACACTGTATTTTATGATATACTGTATCTTTAACTTTTATCCTCTAAAAAATGTAAAATAAAGGTAGCCTGTGGCGTTAACATTCAGTGTATCCTACCAAAGCGCACTGTGTGTATCCTTGAGGTCCAACACACAGTTAAATGCATTTCCTTTCTGATAAAACATTTGCAAAGTAGTTTCTCAGTTGTATTTTTTTTTTTTGTATTTTAAATGATGCATTGTTTACGTCCATGTTTTCTTTTTTTGCAGTCTTCTTCTTTGCTACCTTTGTTGGCTCATTGCTCAAAAACAAAGCTCTGTAGCACTACTAGTGACCAGAAACTGGGACGGGGCCAGTGTATTCATTTTTAAATCGGTTTGATATTGAGCCATAGACCGAAGCGGTATAATGACTTTTACCACGAGGTGTCACCCGGGACTCAGCTGTTCTTGAATGGAACATAATGAGAACGTTAACAGTACCACAACAACTGTGAAACATCATAGTTTCATTTCTCTCAGTAGCCATTCAGCTTAACTTAAATTCTTCTAAAGTTTAACATCAAATTAATAAATAAAATAAGACTTTTCGAGTCGAGTGCAAGTTGAGAAAAGATGGCAGTCGCTACATTTCAAGTGTGCATTGGAACCTAGTAAGTGAGTTTATCACAACACGTTCCTGCAAATGTTTCACAGTAAAAGCCTTGTTAAGTAATAAAGGGTTTTTGTCCATTTAAACGCTTAAAGGGCTTTTAATTTGAAACAGATACAGGAAGTGTTGATTTGTATTTGCAGTAACTTTAAAGGGCAAATGGGAGAAGATCGAAATGTGGCGTGTAACGTTAGACAACATAACCTGCACCAACTTGTTATTAATGAGAGTCATCTCTTGTGGACTTCCATTGAAGTTTTTCAGCAGCACTGTGTGCACAACTCTCAACTCTGGTAACAGTACAACACAACAGGGAAGCAGCACCCTGTAGCGCTGAGCTAATCGGCTATCCCGGGGTTCCTGCTGATTAGCTACATGCTGCTAGGTCTCTCCACATCCCGGTTTAGTCGGGTTGTATAAAATTAAACCAGTTTAAGCCTTTACACCAGACCGGACCGATAAAACCAGAAACCTACCAAACCCAATCCAAAACTCCACACTGTATCTTTAAATAGGCAGATGAAGCTTGGCGGTGTGTGACAGGCTGGTAATATTTCTCTCCCAATAATGATTCTCTCTCATTCAGATTCCCATTCCCTACTTAAGTTCAGAGGCATCAGAAAAACTAAGATCTGACACCAGTGCTCTCTGTATACCTCAGTGAACTCACTGGAATCATTTATATGTAAGGTAACTAGGTCTGCCATGACTTAAACGATTAATCGATTATTAAAATCTCTTTTGATCAACTAATCAGTTAATTGACTAATTGTTGCAGCTGTATGGGTAACATGATGTCACATATTGCTGTGGCACTAAAGACTCAAAGTCAGTTCCTGCTGTGTCTAAATGAGTAACAAATAGAGGAAATACTGAACAGTTTATTAGATCAGTGCATCCCTAACACTTACTGAAACACCAATATCTGCTCATGTAAGGGCAAGCATCATATGGCCTAACTCCTAACTGTATGAAGACAATAATTCCCCGCTTTTATAAGTAAAGTGAATGGTATGTATTTATAGACATTGTTCGGCTCATGGTTTATTAAATTGAGAACATACTTATAGCATGTACAACACATTGAGCATTAGTATGTTGCACATGGTGAAATGAGGAAATCCTGTCTGTGAGCAGTATGTCCCAACTTTTTTAAGCAATATATATGGGGCACATTAGTCATTAATGAGCACAGTGTGACTAATTGAATTGAACATGTCCAGGATAGCGGAGGACTTGCAAATTGATGTTGTGGCACGCTACAAGCAGTTGTCTTTCATTTACATGGAGCAGCTGCTGTGGACATCACTTTTAGCCGCACTTTATTTTAGGTGCCCCCCAAATATGAGTGAATGATCCAAAGATGAGATGGCACAGAGTTAGGAAGGAAAGATCACACATTCTTTAGCTGTATTGGATAAAATTGGAGTCATAGTCATGCAGTATAGCAGTACAGTGCAGTTTGGTATTAAGTCAAGTCAAGTCAAATTTTATTTATATAGCGCCAATTCAATTCATTCATTGCCATTCACTTATATTTTTGGCCAGATCGCCCACCCCTCTGGCCGATTAGTTTCACATGATGTTACATGACAACACATTCCCAAGCCCTATTTCTGGACCATAATGGCAATGGACAGAGAGTGGAAAATTGCTATATATATCTAAGATAACTCTGAACACACTTTGCTGGAGAGGAAGTGAGCGATCAGGGTAGGGGGAAAATCAGGAGAAAGAAAAAGAGAGAAAGAAGTGCAGGAGGGAAAAGTCAAGTTTCCATTTCTGATTTCCCACAGAGTAAAGGCCACATGCGTTTTTTCCTGAAAGTGATCAGTGGGATTTAAGCTTTTCTTTTCTCCTCTCAGTCTAAACAACATTATGTTTAATTTGGTGTTTTCCCACAAAAGTTGGTGTGTGTGTTAGTGTCATAAGAAGGCAGGCATAGGAACGACGGAGCGCTAACAAACCTGATTATTAGACACTTTTTTTTTATCCTTTAATGACCTATTTGCAGTATTTGGTAAACCCTGCCATCATTTACCTTTCAGTGACCTCAAACCTGCATGATATAATTCTAAGTAAATATTAATAAAATAACAAATTAGATGCACCTGCTTTGGCACTGCTGTCCAAAAGGTTGCATATGGCAAGTTGTATGGTAGTTGTAAACCTCCTACGCTGGCCAAATGACACATATAACACAATGTTTGTATTGTTTCCATGGCTTTATGCCCCTCATAGTGCTATTATGACATATCATTTATAACCTCAGAGCTATAAAAGAAAGATTGTGTTGTATTTTAGCCTCAGCTAGCGTGTGTAGACGAGGGCTGTCAGCAGCATGTGGGCGGAGAGGACAGTCTGTATCTGGTACCAGCGGATTATTAGGATGATAATACATTTTTTGGTGTTTATGAATTCTGCTCCAATCTATGCAATGCCCACTTAATCTGAAAACGTTGACTCTGGACTGAAATGAAGAACCAGTGGGATAAGGACAGTGGATAAGAAAGGGTTAAAGTCTGACAGCTGGCCGAGATACTGGTGGTCAGATACAGCCCCTCCTTCCTTCAGCTCAGCACAAATATGCTGCCTCAGCATGAGCCTGCAGAAACACACACTCAGACACACTCCTTTGCAGTGTGCACACTTGCCAAAAGTCACTTTTAGCCAGACATTAGCACAGAGGAATGACGAATGATTCTAGTTGATATGTTGTGTGTTTAACAGCTGCAACCCTCTATCTTCTTTTGTATCTTTGCCTGTTTCCTGCTGTCTGTCCAATGTGTCCTCACACAGTGGTGAGAGAGAGACACACACAGACGGGAAGAGAGAGAGAGCAGGTCTGGACAACATTATTCAGATTCTTGCAGCAGGGGCTCTGATTATACAGGCAATGAAGGGGGGTGGGGGTGGGGGGGACTCTGTATTGGTTAGTCTGAACATGCAGCAAGATGGAGTTATTGTCAGGCATTTTGATGTCTGCCTCAGCAAAAACCTAATGGCTCCTTGAGTTTCATTTGGATGGGTGTGAACAGTAGAGGGCAGTGTCTAAGTGTAAGCGTGTGTGTGTGCTGTTTTCCCAGGGTGTGTTCTCCTACATTGTCCCCTTAGTACTCTCTGATAACAGATGAAAGTTACACCTGCTCTGTGAATGAATATAGTTAACCTTTTTGCTGCGGTCTTCATAGCTTGGTCCTTTGTGCTGCAGCAAACAACTAACTGAAAGAGCTTTGAAGGGTTGCCTTTTCTGTCTGAGTGGAGGAGCTACAAGGAAGCATCAACAGAAACATGAATAGAATGACCTTGACCAAGACTGCTGAGCTGTGTGAGCCTCAGCTGACTGAGGGAACTGGAGATGATTTTTTTCAGGTGTGAAGATAAGCAAAAGACCTAGAGACATGAAATGTACAGTACCAGTAAGCACCACTTCTTGCCTTTCTGGGCCTATTCTCTTAGATCAGCAGGAAGGAGCAGGTCATCCTAATGAGGCCTATAAAACCTGCCTTTCCTGCTGATGCTTTGCTCTTTGAAGCTGCTGCTTGTATCCTCTTCCGCCTTAGATTACAATAACCCAAGTTGTCCAGCATCAGGAACTCTTGAGATCTCTTTCATGTCTGAAGCCTATTGAAAATCTGTTCTTTGGTTTTATATGTATCCAATAACTACAGTATATCAGAGTGTCTGTCTCTCATAGTGTTCATCTCTTCCTCCTCATTTTTTTTGTAAAAGAATATTATTTTTTATGTATGTTGGTACATTAAAGTAATTTTTTGGGAAACATGCGTTTTGACTTTTTGTCAAGATTTAAATGAGAAGATTCATATCATACTCATATCTATTCATTATATAAAACTGCGCATCCAGCAGACGGTTAACCTGGCTCTGTCCAAACAAATCAATACAAAAGCCAAAGTGTTGTGGTTGTCGAGTCCAAGAAGTCAAGCCAAGCAAGTAACCCCCCATAAAAATACACCATTTTTCATTTTTACTCGGAAGTTTTTGCATGAATTAAACAAACAAGATAGGGTGGTGGACAGTTTTTTTTTTCCTTTTGGACAGAGCCAGGCAAGCCATTCCCTCCCTGCTTCCAGTCTTTATGCTAAGTTAAGCTAAGATTCAGCTTCACATCCTTCAGACAGACATGACAGTGGTATTGATCCTCTCATCCAACTCTCGGCAAGAAAGGACTGCTGCCCAAGTTCACCTCAACAAAAGACAAGTGAAAAACTCACTTTAAGCTTCCATCAAGCAGAACATCATCACGCTTCCCTCATTAATAAAACTTATCTTCCTCTTTGTTGTCAGCAGCACACACCCATTGCCTGTGAGATGTCAGTTGTTATTAGTGCTAACAAGCAGATGCATTAGGCTGCTGAGGCCTTTGATGTGCAGCGGGTGGGTGTGCAGCACTGGTCTGGAGTAATAACATTCCCTGTAATGACATTGGACTAATGGTAAGTCTGGGTGCATGCACGAGTGCATCATTGTATACATTAATGTATGGGTGTGTATTGTGTGTCTGAGCTGCCATATTTATGACAGTGGGACTCTTGGCTGCCTTTCTGGTTTCTGCTTCAGACTGTAAATGGCAGAGTGGGGAGGGCAGGGAGCGAAGGGAGAGATGAAAGGGCGGAGGGAAGGAAAAGGAAACTCTTTTGGCTCAAATAGATGATTATTTATTAGCTCATGCTGCATTTACTACTTTAAGAGTTTTCCTTTCTCACACAAATATGCTTGGATGTACACACACTCTTTACCCCTTTGGCATCAGGACACATTTTTCCTTTCTCATCCTTTTTTCTCTCCAGGGGATGTTAGGGCCAGATGTGTGTGTGTAGGGGGGGGGGGGGGGGGCCTGAGTGTCGGGATTGAGGAAAGCACAGAGAGAGAGAGAGAGAGAGAGAGAAGGAAGGGGGTTATGTGTCACCTAAAACAGGGACTATTTCCTCTGGAGGGAGGGAGGGAGGGAGAAGAAAAGTGGGTGAACGAGTGGTGAGCAAGAGGGACAGAGTGAGGTGTGTTAAGCGCGTGTTAGCAGCAGTAAGAGGAGAAGCAATGGCAGCTGGGTTTCGGGACGGAGGGGAGAGCTTCTAAAAACAAACTCTCGGCTAAATAGTGGTCGGACGCGGCGCTGGAGGCCACATTCTTATAGCTGGACTATTGGCACGGTGGGAAGGAAAACACCCTGTCCAAATCACTTGAGAGCAGGGCTGGAGCCATGAAGTACAGACCTTTGGTAAGACACCCAGCAACACGTTCATCTTGCAAAAGAAGTCGGTCAGAACGTGGGGAAACACTTTTTCATGGTTAAGTTAAGGAGTCTCTTGTCTATGCATGCAGGTTTGCACTAAGAATATGAAAGTTAAGGAATTATGT
The DNA here is from genome assembly GCA_037974645.1 of Hollardia meadi. Lineage (NCBI taxonomy): Eukaryota > Metazoa > Chordata > Actinopteri > Tetraodontiformes > Triacanthodidae > Hollardia > Hollardia meadi. Next base: position 9,286 of record JBBPCS010001590.1, read on the forward strand.
GTTGTGTGTGAGATGGGTTTACTTTTGGCCAGGCTATTGAAGTGGGGGATGGAGTTTAGTGAGTGTTTTAAGGAGCTGCTTTATTTGAAATAACCACCTATAGTCAACTTGTGTAACAATCTCGATAGTGTGCCATTTAACTTCAGTGACATAGGTGAGAGAGAGGCAGGTGAAAGCCAGAGCCGTAACAGCCCGCTGTTCAGCTGGACATGTCTTTCTTGTGCTTTCATTCAAAGCTGGGTTTTGTTCTTGTTCCTACAGTTGAATGTTTAAGCTTCACTGTGCAAATTGATGTGCAGTCTGACACTAAAAGGCTGTTTTCACATTCACTGCTGAAATGACATTTTCTCTTGGCTCAGTGAAATTTTGATTTTAAGAGGCAGGTCCATAATTAGTGAAATAACAAATAGTTTAGAAACCTGGTCCAATATTCAGCATACACAAGTGTGATGTGGAATTTTTATTGAGGCAGGCGGAGTAGATGCCATTTAAAGGATTTTCCCCCCCTGCAAAACCCATGTCAGACACATTAGATAATTTTTAAGTGTGCCTTAATACTGTATATGTGTGGAGGGAATCTTGAAACTGTTTTTTTTTAATTCACTCGCCTCCTTATATCAGCATCCTTTTTCGCCTTGACTCTGTATTTGTTATGTTGGTGTCAGAGCTATTTGAATTAGAATCTTTTTGATATCTGAGAAGGTGTGCCCTCATCACCGTCTGTGTGTGTGTGTGTGTGTTTGCACCGCCCCAGGGCGAGGCAATCACATGGGGGTGTTGTGTGGCTGGGCAGCATTCTTTGTTATTCACTGAGAGTAAGAGTGAGCATCTTAATGAAAAAAGTGTGTGATATATTGGTCTTAAATCAGACTTAAAACCTCCTTTTTTTCTTACTCATGATATGCTGGAGCAGCCATAAGGATTTGATAAACTTTTATGAGCTTTCTGTGCTCCTACAACAGTGCGTGTGGAAGATGGATAGTACAATGCACTGAGAGATTCCTGACACAGTTGTCATTGTTGCCTGCAGGGCATCTGTCTTCAGTTCAATAGGTAGTTTATGTTGGGCTCGCCTCACTCTCACCAGGCTATCCACTCTAGTCACTTTCTAAAATGCATGAATTCTAGATGTCGATGAAGTTTAACAAGTGTAAAGCTTCTAAATGACTCAGTAATCCATTTTATTGCACTTGGAACACACAGTCACCTAATGACTTGAAATATTGTTTCTCCATGGAGTATCGCTGGGGTCGGGTAAGTTAGTGTTGCTAAATTCTTGCGTCTGACTAATTGACTCATAAATGTCTCAAAAATGATTGACTTGGGATTTGAAGGTTAAAAGGAAAAGTAGTTACTCAACTAACAGATTTAAAAAAAAAAAAATTCATGTCAGTTTGGAGTTGGGCTAATGCTTTAGAAATTTCCAGTGTTAACCAGCCTGCTGTAAAAGTTACCAAGGCTGAGTGAAACCAAGGTGAAACTTAGCTGCCTGTTCAGGATAGAGGAATCAAACCTCTCTTATTATTCTAGCTGTAGCTTTTTTGTGGGCCTGTAATATGAGAGGTTGTGTGTCAGTAGATTTAGGTGTGTGGATATTATATTTTGGATATTGCAGCAATTTGTTCTTTTAAAATCAGCTACTTTTTTTTTTACTGTTGGTTAAGTTGATCTTTGAACTATAGTTCTACACAAGTCCAATTTGTCACTTTTATTTTATTAATGGTTGTAATCAGTGGCGCAAAATGACTGTCATGAGAAAAATGGGATACTTGTGAATCGACTTGCTCCGTGCCCCTTCCAGGAGGATCAAAGTTTAGGGTAAGCTATACTGGCTCACCTTGCTCAGGAAGTCCTTTGTGAAAATAGTGGCCAAACACGATATATAAAATAGTCTCAGCTGCTGATTGTGTTGTTTTGCCCACATGTCCTCAGCAGGCTGGTTCATTCAGCCTGCGAGACACTAAGCTAGCTCGTCCCACCTGTCTGACTGCAATGTAGAGCAGCTCCACAGTCTCTAGGGGTGGAAATGAACATGCTCACTGCAGAGCTTGGAGGGTTGTTTCTATTGTAATCATAATCAGCTTGTTAATAAACGTGGATCCTATGCTTCAGTGTTGATATATCATCCTAATTTCAATACACACAAGAACACAGGGTGTTTGAATGTATTGTGATCTGTTGACCACTTCCTTGTTCAGCAAAGTCTGAGGTTGAGTTGTGGCCCCATCAAAACCGACTTTGCACCATGGCTTCTGATGTCACACTTGGCATCTTTATAGCCTTACTACATTTTCACAAGGATGACATTCATTTCTCAAAAATGAGTCTCGACGTTCTTCACTTTTGGCCCTTTTCTTTTTGCCAGCTAGTGCAGAACACATGAACACAGAAGAGGAGGAATTAGTGCCAGACATCTGATTCATAGTGGAAAATTGAGGAAAAATGGCAAAATATTCTGCAAGTAGCTAACCATTTCTTCATCAGAACCACACTCCTCACTCATTTGGTTGTCATTATAGAAAAATCCTGTGAAACTGAAGTGAGCATAAGTTGGCTTGTTTCCTCTAACAGGGCTGATTGTTGCACTCCTCTATTTTCTTTTTTGCATATTTAAACTGGATCTGTTACAGGCACAAATATTTAACTCCAGCTGGTGCTCTTGGATTTGTTTATTAGCTATTTGAATCCCATCCTGTCTGAGAAAGACAAACACGTAGGTCTGTTATACAATATGTGTCGTATAAATTTACATTGAAAATCACTTCAGTGTAAATTATATTTACAAACTTGCATATCCATCTGATGTCAGAAATGGGACTTTGCGTTGGTTCTTATTTAGTGTCTATAGATTAAATAGAATTTTTAAACGGGCACTCCACTGATTTCATATGTAAAATTCAGCCTGTGAAAAACAATATCATGTCTTCTGTTGCTCTGGAGAGGGTGTTCCAAACTGTAAAAAAAGACCCCTGATGATGTCATCATGGGTATCTCAGATTGAGCTCGAGGCTTTTACAGGCTTTTAATCCGTTGCCATGAAACAGTCTACATACAGTGGTGAACACATACAATTTTCTTGTATGTGGAAAAATTATTGATTTTTTGAACACTCAGCAAGAGCTAGTGCTCGTTGTTGCCAGGTATTTATGAAGTTCAGTAAAGCTGATGGATAAGGTTGATATTGACCTTAGTGCTCAGAGTTTGTATCGGTGTATGTGAAAGCAGCACTGGTGCAACACAAGCCGACACAAATAAGCCAATAAAGTGGAAACGCTGTCAAAAGTGTCTTATTTCAAGCCAGGTTTAGATGGCTGTTATGTCTTAAAATTCTCATCATTATCCATGCATACTATCATCACGAGCACAGTATGGGGCACTGAAAGCAGCAGGTTAGAGGAGGTTTACATAAACAGTGTGACATCTGAGCTCTGTGTGTACACCCGAGACAATGTAAATGTCAAGCTGCTATTGTTCACAGGTTGGCTGGATGATCAAATCCCTCCACTTTCTCCTCCTTTTTCTGCTTGTCTTAGAGGAGGTCGCTTGTTCAATCTGTCAGGAGGTCCATATGTACATTAATAGAATAATAGGTTAAACCAACTAGTATTTCTGGTGCCTACTAGCATAGAGGGGAGCATCGTTTAACCAACTAGTTGACTAATCACAAACATCCCTAGCCGATACCTGCCTCTGGAAAAATTTAACAGTCAGCAAATTACTCTTAACCTCTGATGTGAATAATGTGTTGCAGTTTGTTTGTGTACATATTTATCGGTAACTGCCCTCAGAAACTCATACGAGTCAAACATTAGTATAGATAGAGGTCTTAGCAGAGAGTTGTACCTCCTCATGTCGTCTCCTGCTAACCTGGCTCCAAGCTGCCCTGTTTGCTTCGCAGGATTTGGAAAACATGACAGCATGTCGGAACTGGGTAGGCACATACTTGCCATGTTCCTAAGACCGGGTGGCGGTCCAGTGTGCGGCACTATGCTCAGGAAAGCCAAACAGTGAGACCGGCATTGGGAAACAATGAAGTAATGGAGAGAGAGGGTGAGAGACAGGAGGAGGAAGAGGAGGGGAGAGGTGAGGAAATAAAGCTCTGGTTTCTTTCCTCCCAGGCACTATAATGTTCGGAAGGATTAGTAATAAACCATCTCATGACATCTTAATGTAAATGTACATCACTTTTTCTACTCCTACAGTGATTTAACCCGTTTCATAATGATGAATTCTTTTACCTTTAGCCTAAACATCAACTGTCTTGTAATTCCTTTCCAAGAAAAATCCTCTGCTACACAGGAAGGCATTTTTTGATATGTGTGCAGATGCAGCAACATCAGGATTGATTAAGACAAAGAAGTGGTTAGTTATCATGAGTGATACAGAACATTTTCATGACCAGAAAATCCAAAGTAAAGAGGTCAAAATACTGTCCATAGTGTTTGATTGACAGATGAGAAGTGCAGTGACTTGTCTCTCTCTCTCTCACACACACACACACACGCACACACACACACACAAACACACACACAAACACAGCTGTAGTTTCTTTGCTTTCTGTAAAAATGTGTGAAACAATAGGTCAGCAGAGTTCATGGCGTCCAGGGGTTAGAGACACAAGTGTGTATGGGATGTGGAACATATGAACTCACATATGCTTGTATTAATACTTCAAATATTGTATCAATATCAATACTGATACAATGCATTCCTAAGCTGTTTGCTCTTTCCCTTCCCTTAAATTTCTAAACTTCGTTACTGTGGTAACAGTAAGTGCAGATTAATACAACAGCAAACCCTCAGCAACTACTTTGTCAGAAATACAACAGAAGAGCAATTGGTGTATCTGTTTACAGTGCAGCCAAACAAACTGACATTGTTTTAATAAAGGAGTCAGTCAAAGGTGATTGAAACTGGATTACATACATGCATTGTTTCCTGTGAATCATATGGATCCAATGCTATAGAGAGATAATTGCTGAATGTAAATACTCTTAATGGGTAAAGTTGACCACAAAGAGTGTCAAAAAAGGGGTTTGAGTTAATGAATGTAACCTTTAAGCGTTTAACTTTATCCACTTCTTTGAGTGTATCGTTATCTACATCAGCTTTCTTCCGTCACCACTCTTCCTTGTGTGTGGTTTGCCTCGAAGCAGTGTTTAGTCTGGGACAGAGGCATCTGTAAAGCCTCTACAGATGCTGAAGAAGCCGACAGTGAATGTAGCTAATATGTAATAAAAAACAATGTTAATGTTTACTGCATATTTGATTACATATAGTCACTTTAATGTGGGAGTTGTGTATAACAGAGTCTTGTAAAATCAAACAGTGAAAGCCTTCTCTTCTAAAGAGATAAAGTCTAATTGTCCACACTTTGGATGTGTGCCATCGTTGTGTCTTCGTGAGGACATGTGCACACAAACACATTTGCTCACACACACACACACACACACATGCTGGAAGTCACACACACACACACACACACACACACACACACACACACACACACACACACACACACACACACACACACAC
>JBBPCS010001591.1:0-14819 GCA_037974645.1 Hollardia meadi
TTTTTTTTTTTGGTTTTTGGGTATTTTTAATTGCCCCCCCCCCCCCACCCCCGTTTTTTTTGTTTTTCCTCCTTTTGCTGGTGTTTGAATTTGAGCATTGACATGGTGGTTTTGAGCGTTTTTCACACGCAGGCTTGAAGTTTTTAGCATGCATTTATTCTGAGGGTTTAAAAAAACAACAAAAAACGGGTCTCACTTGCTTGCGGTTTTGTTTCGAGGGGTCGAAATCGAGCAGCTTTTGTCAGCATTGAGAATTTTTCAAACATTTACTGGTGGTTTTGAAACATTTTTTTTTTTTTATTTTGGTTTCTGGTCGACTTTTGCTGTTGCTGTGCTTTGGTTTGCCTTTTGCAGTGTTGTTTGTTGCCTTCGAGTTTTGTGATTTTGATGTCGGGGTGAATCTCACCGATCAAACCCTTTGCTTTTACTTTGTTTCCTCTTTTCTTTATCAAAAGGAGTCTTTTTTTTTTTTTAAAAAGCCCGTTTTAACGTGATACTTTTCTTGCAGCTGAGCTCGCAGGTTTGTTGGGGTTTTTTTTCTGTGTTTCCCTTTTTCGATTTCATTATACTTTTGCTGGTGGCAGTGTCAAGTATTTTTGGATGTTATTTTTTTTGACTAGATGATGCTGGGTGGACGAGGGGAGTTTTGATTCTTGGGGGAGTTCAATGCGTTTTTGTTTTCTGTATCAACGAGGATGAACAGACATTTCCCCCCTTGCAGGTATATAATATGAGTGGATAAGTTGCTGTGTTTACAATAAAGAATAAGGTGACAGAAATATGCACCTGTGGCTGACGTGTTATTTCGTGGCCGAATTGCTCATTTAGATAAGGCATTCTTTATCAATGATATCTGAAGGTTACCTGATCCGATCGATCCGTGCGTAATGCGCGATCAACAATTCAATAACGAGGATCGCGAATTGTCGCCCGCTTTGATCACAATCTTTGTTGTGAGTCCCAACAATCTCTCTACGCCGCAGCTGAGGAATTAATGTAAGTGGCTGTATTCAGGTCCCTCAGAAGGATGCACTGTAACGACTCTGATCTCCCACAGATTAACAAAATCCAAACTCCATCCATATATCGACGCGGAGGGGGCCGAGATAGCGATTTCCTTTGCTGCAGCAGACGTTTTCTTGAAACTGCAGTATAGTCGGGGAAAGGAGATAACCACAGTTTGCACTACAGTATGTCATGGGCCAAGTGTGCTACACATGAGTGTCCTCCTTATTGCGGGACAAACTCAAATTGGCTTTTGTAGGCCTATATCTTGGATTTGTCACATCTTAGACTTGGAGTGACCTAATGGGGCTGCTGCAGGAACTGCAAACATGAGTAAAGATATGCCAAGTAGTCTTAGAGGAAGGCATGGCTTGCAGTCAGGTTATTAAATGTGTTGGGGGTTTTTTAGGCTACAATGCTGCTTGTGTGCATCTTCTGTGAGTTGAGCCACTGCAGCATCATTGTCTGTCCATCAATGTACAAGTTTGGTCTGTTTTTTTAAGGAGATGAGTGCTGGTAACAGAAACCCACAGAGCTTATTTGGACTATTTCTGGACTAATCAAAATCATCAGTGTAACTGGCTTTCAGCGTTGCGCATTCCATCTCAGAAATTTGCCTTATTCTGCTCCATATGTACTCAGTTTAGCAGAACACAGGTTTTGTTCGGTGCAATAGTGTAGGCCAGTAAAACATATCACAATGGTCCATTAAGCCTGCGTATAGGCTGTTAACTTCCAGTGTCATTAAACATGCTGGCATGGTAGATCAGGATCACGGTTTAATGTGGTAAAATGCAATATTGAAAACAAACTGACCACCGCAATTAAGATAAAACATTCCATCATGTATTGGAAAGCTGTTATCATGTATTGATTTCCCAGAATGGAGATAAAGAGCCACGGAGGGGGAGTTTAATGGTTTTTAAGGTTGTGAGACAATTTAGTAATAGTATAGCCCAATCAAGGGAGACCTCTGGTATGGTGTTGGCAGTCGGTGTTTGGTTGTTTCTCAGGTGTTGTCATTAAACATTCCAATGAGCTAATGTACCAGTGAGTCTGGAGGGAGGGGTGTAACTATTCAATCATCTGAAATGATTCAGTGCATCATCAAGTCTCACGTTTTGCCCAGGAGACTGATTCTTTACAAAATAAAAAGGTCGTTAAAGTCTTAAAAATGTACTAAACTGATTCAACGGTCAATGATTAAATGCATTTAAGTGTCACATTGGGCAAAGAATCCCTTCATTTTGAAGATTTTTAGCCTCAAACCACAGTGTCTCATTGTGATGGTGATGCTTTCAAAAGCTTCTTCCAGGCAACTCACTTTCCTCCAGTGTCTCTCTGCAGAATGGAGCCCGAAAACATTTGCTAAATTCGATGAAAACCACAACACATTTGTAGCTGTGTGAACGCTCGTCTGTTTGTAACATTTCAACACAACCTCCCGCAGGTCACATGCCTCGATTCAGACACTTCACTTTCAAATCTCGGGCCGCGGCATCGCTACACATAAACATTTCTTCGCCCTCCTAGTAGTGAGGTGTTTCTGCTGCGCCGCCACAGTCTGAGCTCCTGGACATCTCTCCTGCTAAGCGCTATGATAGCTTCTATTACGTCCTGCGGTGTTGTGTCTCCCCTCCAGGCAGATTTCCTGTTATCTAGGCCAAGCCAGACCTGCACAGGAGGCTTGCAGAGAAATATGATAGCTCATGAATGGATATACCCCTGATAGCATGAATAAAACATCATGCAAGAGCGACTTGCATTCACCAAGCATGTGCTTAAGCATGGGATGTGCTGTGTGTGTGTGTGTGTGTGTGTGTGTGTCTGCATGCATGCTCGTTGGTCTGTATGTGAGTGCGACTGAAACAACAGTGTTTTTGGACAAACATAACATCCTGTGCATTGCATGGGATGCTGGGTTCAGTAGCGCATGGCACAAACACTGTAACCCTCAAATGCTACAAGCACAGATGCATTGTTATATTTGTAACAAGCTTGTTCAGTCGCACATACTTTAAAATCAAAATCTCAACTATTAAGGCTGGAAAATATGTTCGAAATAATCCAACTTGAAGGCGACTGTTTTTACAGCTGATCAGTGTTCCAGTGGAGACTTGGGTTTATTGGCCTTCGTGTCCTTTAACTGTACACAAACAGTTAAAAGTTTCATTGTAAATGCCCTTTTAGGACTTAACATTAACCAAATGCGTGGCACTTCCTAAGTCAGTCTAAAGTTTACATGATTACACGCACTGATCTCCTTAATTCATTACTTTCATGTGAATCATATCTGAGGGCGTAGGTTTGGTTTCAGACCAGTGTGTGTGTGTGTGTGTGTGTGTGTGTGTGTGTGTGTGTGTGTGTGTGTGTGTTATGAAGAGTTTCTTCTACCAGAAAAGAAAGAAAGTTAATTAGAGAATTAATTATGATGACATCGGTAATCATGCTTTCCATAATGATGGGCTAAGAAAAAAAACCTAATGAATACAAAGCAAATGACATTATTAATGCACTTTATTTACCGAAAATCACGTTTAGCTTCCTTGAATGAGATAAATAATGTTGTATTTGCATCTTTACAGCAAAGAGCACTTTCTGTGATGGAGGACTATTAATTAAAATAAAAAAAAAAACATAAATTAAATGGTATATTTTCATCCTTTTTCCTAACCTAAAAACGTTCAGAAGGTGGAAGTACTTCTATCAAGAAGAAAAGATAGGATTTATGTGGAGACGGTATTAACAGAGGGCGACTCAAATAAGCATATCGGCATTTTTATTAAACAGAACCTGGCGCGCACGGCGTGTTTTAGTCTCTCAATGAGGCATTCTCTTCCTGCTCTGCCCTTTCACAGATAAACAGCTTACCTTTGGCACGACTCATTCTACAGGAACAGCCGTCAAGTACTTGACTGTCCTTTTCTGAGCTGTTAATTCGATAACTGAGGGGATCTCGCACTTCATATTCTGGGCAATTAAACCCATATCTGAAGAATAGAGTCAGGCTGAATGACTTCCCAGTGTCTATTATGGGAACCATTTGAGTTATGGCGCGTCACACAAATGAGCCATCTGCACTGACACGCTGAGGCCTGATTGTACTTTCCCAGATGACAGCGAAAGTTCTGGTTATATTTCATTAACTTTCGGCGTGCGTCATCCTTCGTAACTTGATAGGATGCTAATGATGCATTTTCATTTACGGATATTCTTTTATTTGACCTTTGATTAGCATTTGGAAAACAATGAACATACAGCTGCATGTGTTTGTGTAAGAGAAGCATAAAGCCAGTTGATCCAGCTGCAATCACTTCTGTCTTTCCTTATCGAGAGCTAACGAATTCACAGAATGACTTCTTCTATTTTTAGAAGGAAACAAGGTCCATGCGGTCTGATAAGGAGTATAAACTAAAAAGAAAGAGTTTATGCTGTTTTACTACTCTGTCCGCTCCGGTGTGCAGATATCGATCCGGCCAACCCGATAGCTTCCAGGACACATCACTTTCAGGTCGACTTGACAGATTAGGTGCAGATTTCTAATCACACCGTTCATCAAATTACATCCAGAAGCATCAAAACATTCAGAATTAGTTTTCAGATTGCTTCAGATTCAGCATTGCTGCACTTGATACGTTTGTTTATTGTTTTTCTTCTTAGTCAGAATACATCAAAAATTCACATCATGACATTTCCTGCAGCGTCATTCTCCCCACCAAAACCCCCTATCATTAAAGTGCAATTTCAGAAAATGGTGAGTCTTTGTACATAAACTTGTTTCATCACAGTTAACTTTTTGGCACATTAATACGTGTTTTTCACATCCGTCTGTCTGTCTGCGGGGCATCATCATTAAAGTGTAACCTTCAGGCAGGAAGATGACCGTGCTGAAGATGATTCGCTGGTTTTCTGCTCCGGTCTGTCTTTTTCTGAAAAATAATGGAAAAGTCTCAGCTCAATTTTATGTGGAGAATTATGGAAATGTGGCTGAAATGTTTTGACAGAATGGAGCAATGTTGCTCCATAAAACATTGCGAGTAAAATGCATTCGCAAACTCCCACTTATACATACAAATTATGAGAACAGAGGAGGCAAATCAGGATTTTGCCGTTTTTGACCTTCAAATGATTTTTCTCCCTTTTCTGACTTGTGTGTGCTTTCTATTTGAATTCCAGTGATTTAAAAAAAAACAACAAAAAAAAACCCCCCACCATCATAACTGACTGATAGCTGAAAACATCAGTTTAGTTTATGAAAATGCTTTTTACAGCCTCCAGGAAATAGCAAGAAATTGCAATATCTTCTTTAATGCTCCTAATAAATTGCTTCCTCAACCTTGAAAAGGCAAGTTGATCAACTATTTAGAATAGAATTGAATATTTTTGTCTCCCACCAGGGTAAAAACTGTCTTTTACTTACTGAAACATAAAAAAAAAAAGCAAAAACAGAGCAGAGCAAATAAAACAACAGTAAGAGCACCATCAAACAAAGGACGCTATAAAATGCTAAAATGGGCATTTAAAAGATAATTGATACAAAACATAAAACATAATCATAACACAGAGCAAGTCTTGCAGGTCAATTTGTAAATTTTGAAATTCTGATTAAACCGCACACGGTCGGCAAAGGCATAATTAATTTCACATTAAGATGCCAACCCGTGCACTGCTGGCAATTTCGAAGTGACCCGGGCATGAACATAATGAATGTAGAAACACCAAGCATTGGAAAGATTTAATTGGGGGGGGATCTTTTTTGTTTGCTCTTAAGTTGTTAAGCATTCCTCATTGCGATCAGGGCAGAGCAGCGTTGCCTAATTTATTGATCATGTCAGGACACGGAGACAACAGTTCAGACAAACACGGGCGGTGACTTGATCCATGCTTCTCAGGCACATATCCGATGTGTCTAAGTGGCCGTGTGATGGTCGCCGGGTCCGGGAGAGAAAAGTAAACAGACGAACCCGAAATAGAAAGAGGCAGTCGGGGCAGCGTGAGGCCTTCCAGAGCAGGTGGCCGAGCCCTCCAGATGCTGCGGAAAAGCAGCGAAGCAGATAATGTCCTGCCTAGATTACCTCGGGGACGCCGATTACAGTGGAGCTTCCTCATCTGGTTCAGCTCCAAGCTGGTTCTGCAGGGATCAGCTGTTCTCGCTGTCGTCCTGCTGGCCTCAGCTGTCTGTCACCTGCTCGGGACCAGTTGTGGATGCAAAGACAGTCTCAAAACACACGATGTAGTGCTGTAGTGGCAGCCATATTGGCAAGTTTAATGACAGCGTTCACGTTGTTTTGAGAACATTTGTGTGAAGACACTCATAATCATCCAAGGGTGACTGAATGGGCTGCTGCCTCCTTCGGCCACTCGGCCAGAACCTCTGTTTGAAGTGACTGTTAACATTTCTTGTTGGAAAGTCAAATTACAAACAGATGCAGAACTGACCCCAAAGAGACACAAACTAACTACGGACAGATGCAAACTGACTACACAAAGACATGACTGCAAGGAGATACAAATTGACCTCAAACAGACACCATCCAACTAAAAACAGACAAAAACTGACCACAAAGAGACACAGAGAGATGTAATTCTAAAAAAAGACACAAACTGACCCAAAACAAATTGACCATGAAGAGATGCGACCTAACTGCAATGAGACAAAAGGACATAAACTGACCACGAACTGGTCAGTGCAAACTGACTCAAAAGAGATAAGAGATCCAAATTGACTATAAAGAGACAGAATACAACTTCCCGTGCCAACCGTGATGTATTTCTGTGTCTCATGCAGTCTGGCTGAAGCCCAAACCCTGTCGGGGAAGTTGAGTTAAATCGCGTCACCACACAAATTAATGAGTCTGCGCTCACTTCATACAACATGCAACCAAAGAGCGAAGGGAATATTTTATGTTGGTCTATGTGTGTCTGGGCCAAGTGCTTGTTAATACTGTACTGCACTTAAGGAGACAGTAGGGATTTCAGTGCTGACGGTGGTGCAGATAGATGGTTGCCTTTATTTCAGTGCAATGCTTTTAAGGTGATTGATCAGCTCCATCCCGTTTGTATCAAGTATGTCAACTATAGATAAAGATATTAATAGAGACGCATCATTTCAGATAGATGTAGCTCTGCGGTAATAAATAGACATTGTGCGAAGAAAAACAAAAGAATCAGATATATAAAGACAACCATGAATTGTGCAAAAAAAAAAAAAAGTGGCTGCAAATTCACAAAGGCAAAATGTTATATTTTGTGTATTCCACGATAGGGAGAAGGTATATGTGCAGCAATATCCTAAATAGATATGTATCCTGAGACGGAGAGGAGAAAAAAAAAAAAAAGAAGAGATATTTCAACACAGAGGCATCCTGACTCACACACTCACAGGGATCATGACCTCAATTTTCAGCGTCTGCCACCAGGAAAGCACAGGTGCACTCAAGGAGAGACGGCTAGCCAGCTAGCTAGCTATTGAGTTCGTGTACCCCTGAGGGCAAAAACATGTCCGCCGAGCAAACCTTTTATGTTTCTCTCAACAAACGGTTCACTCAGGGGTAGCGAGCGACTGTTGGTGGGGGGGTGAAACTGTATTCCACATTCAAACTTTGATTGAGCCTGACAGGGGATCCCACAGCGTGTAGACAGACTCGGGCAGTTGTCTGATTGTTGTCTTTTTCTTCGTAGATTTTATTTCTTCCCTTCATCGCACTCTTTCTAGCTCGCTTGGCTTATCAGACACAAAGCAGCCCGTGATGTGATAATCCCAACTGTGTGTTTGTGTGCGTGCACGCGCCCCTGCGTCCCCAAGCAGGATTGCGTGTTCGCCGGATTGAGATTAAGAATGGCAAATATCTGTCTGATTACACTCAGCCTACACTCAGAGGACCCCTGAGCTAAATTTTGAAAAAAACACACAAAAAAACCCCAAGAGGGACAAAAACATCTGTCATGCTAAAATGTAGTCCTACTCAGCAGCGCGTTTGAGGGGTTAAAAATAGACCGCCCATCATTTAATTCCCCACTTAGCCTCAAAAAGCAATCTTCTCCTGAAACATGAACAGCTTGTTGACATCTTTCAGTGAGCCACAGTCTATTAGGTGCCGTGTGTAAATAAGGCTTCATTCTTCACATTGATTTTTCCTTCAGGTTTTGACATCAGAGGAAATCAAGGAGCTCATTGCCGTGTTGTTCTCGCAGATACCGGCGGCTATTACAGCTTTTACTTCGGTTTCCATCCACGTTGTCTAATAAACATCAGGAGCCTACATTCATCACTGTGCAACGACATGGTGTGGATGTTAGCCCCGTCTGTTGGGAATCTAAAAAAAAGAAGAAAAAAAGAGCTATCTATTCATTATAAAACAGCTGTTTGACTCAAGTAGCCTTGCCTAGCACGATTAGAGGATATATTGATTTTACTTACTTGTATTCTCCTGCTTCTTTTACCCATTGTGGTGCTCGGGTTGGTGTTTACACTACTTTGCAGCTTCCAGACATTTGAATAAAAAGAGAGTAGCACATTTAAAGTTTTGCCTTTGTGACCCCTTGAACTGAAGGAATGTCTGCCTCATCACCGGTAACAAGGGTTATGAACAGGTTCCCCTTTATCAGCAGGGAAGAACAGACCCACTAGTTGGGCCCCATTCAGACCCCTCTTGTGAACATGAGGCCTTTGGGGACCCTGAAAGTCTGTGAGGGCAGTAGTCCTTGTCCAGAAATCCCTTGTGTATATACATAGTTGGGGTTTTTTTTGCCAAGAAGGTTTTGTGGAAAATGTAATAGCTGCGTGAAGACAAAACATTTTGAGAGACATAAATACACATATTTGTAACATACACAAGTTATAGGAGGTGATTTGGGTGGATGGTGGGCAAAGGGCAGGTGTGACACCGGAAAGTGGGGTATTCACCTTGTCAATGAACATTTTAGTTTGCCCCTTCTCAGATTCATTCATTCATCTCAGAAGTGGGTCCAATGATTCTCTTTTTTTTTTTTTTCCCCAGTAAGGCAGGACTATTTTAGCAGGCGCAGTGACTTCGTGCTACGCTAAGCTAACCAGCTGCAGATACGAGTGTGGTATCGATCTCACCAAACTGGCTGCAAGAAAGCAAATGGGCGTGTTTCCAAAATGTTAAACTTCCTTTTAGATCATGTTGCTCCCAGTAGAAGATGAAAAACTTACAAAACACTACTTCAGAGTATTTTTTGGCTTATTTCAATTCAAACGTTTTCCCAAAACAAATTATAATTGTATTGCACAATGAATAATGTAAACACCTATTGCATCAGGGTTTTAAGATACTTTGCCGCGAGTTCTTTGTCCTTTGACACAACAACATCCCAAAGTTGTGCCCTGCAAAAGAAAGATCTGTCGTTTACATGTTTTCATTTTATTTCTTTTCTTTTTTCATTTTTTTTTTTTTTTTTTTTTTTTAGCCATAGGGAACTAACTGCAAGGAAAATCCTTTTCTGTTAGTTCCTGACAAGTCGGTGGATGACAGTCAATATATTTGTCAGGGCTAGATGTAAAGTCGTTGCAAGTCACGGGAGCTTGACAGCTCTGTCATTCAGGTAGAGCCACAGTGTCTGTATGCGCTGCAACGTGTTGAATGTACCAGGACATCTGCTCGGGTCTCGGTTCTTATTTCACCATATTCTAAAAGACACCTGTCAGTGACATCATCAGGGAATACAAACATAATTAAGTAATCAAGCAGACACATTACATATGTAAATGACATTAATTGCAGACATGGGTTTGAAATATTCATTCAGATTAGTCACATCATTTAGGCGGAAGATCTCTTCCCAGCAAGTGTAATCATTGAACTAATTAGGTCAGTCGGTGCAAGTTGAAACAATTTGAAAAGCAATTTCAGTTTCCAATTAATTCTTGACGAAGAGAATGAAAGTAATATAGGAGGCAGATGTGTGAAGCGGTAGTAAGGGGGAGAAATTACTCTTCAGAAAATCAACACAACACCATGAGACCACTGACGGAAACATACTCACGAAATTCACCTTTAAACGTGAACCTCAGTGTTTGTCGAGCTGACGGTCTGTACGGTATTTTGGAAGCATCTCTGGAACATGATTTAGTGCTGTTGAGTCACATGAAAGGCAAACCGCTTAGGAGAGTTCATAACCAGATGGAGAGTGCATGCATTGTTTGGAAAAACAGAAAACAAATAGACCCGAGGCTCTCAGCTAACACTCGGCGACAGTTTGGGAAATTTTGTGAATCCAGACTATAACTTCAGTATCAAATATAATCCAGGAGACGGTTTTTTGTTCAATATTCAGACATGAAAGATCCATCCACAATAAATTTTGCTGTTCAGTGCAGGATCATGTTCCACAGGCGTTATTTTTAACCTTTTAATCAGCGTAAACTG
The DNA here is from genome assembly GCA_037974645.1 of Hollardia meadi. Classification (NCBI taxonomy): domain Eukaryota; kingdom Metazoa; phylum Chordata; class Actinopteri; order Tetraodontiformes; family Triacanthodidae; genus Hollardia; species Hollardia meadi. The sequence continues at coordinate 10,398 of JBBPCS010001591.1, forward strand.
ATGGCATGAAGTTAGGGACTGAGTCAAAAGTACAAAATTGTTAAGAGCACTGATGTTTGTCTACAGCTTTCTCTTTTTCATTTTTTTGTTGTTGTTTTTTGGAGTGCCTTTTAAGCCTTCACTAGAGAGAATTATTGAAAACAGGAAACAGGAAACGAGGGGCAAATAGATGCCAGCAATAATATTACATTCATGCCAATAAAGTTTATTTTGAATTTAATTTGAATTTGAAGCAACAAGGTTCCCAGTGTAACTCAAACCAGGGACGTTGCAGGTCACGGTCGGTGCATCGGACCCGAAATTCATGCATCATGATCCAGTGAGCTAAATCGGCCCGTTATTTTGTCGATACCTTTCTTTTTGTTATCGTATTCAGCAGATCAACTTTACATCTATTTGGACCTCTTCCCATTAAATACCAAACCTCCAGTTTTTAGAGAAAAATAATGCAATATGGCAAAAAAAAAATGCAATTCTGAACAGTTTTGCGCCTTTTTCAGATTCTGTTAAGTCTTAACTTTCAGGGTTATGTTATTTGTGCGTAAGAGTTGGCAATCTGGCCAAAAAATAATATGAGTTATTTAATTACAATCACAATCCACCGCCTAAATTTTTTTTTTTTGTACTTTTGAAATGCCCTGTAGACTATAGCTAGACTTGACAAGAGCCTAAGAATTATTCCATTTGCACCATTAAAACACAATATTGAATTAAAGATAGTTCTATTTTGGCCCCAGCTCCTCATCCACCATGCTGCTAGCTGTAACTCACATTGTATTTTTTACAATACGGCACTCAAGAAAGAGCCACGTGAAGTAGTTTGTCCATTCATCTCAGCCACATAGCACAGATCTACTAGTCAACGACGTTATGTGAAGTTTGGAAACCAAAGTAAGAGGACATTGAAGTGGAAATAGAAAACTCTCCTCACCCTATTGTTTCCAAGTGGTATTAGCGGTTGCAAAGACAGCGTTAGCGACATGGCTACTGCTAGCAGCCTGGCTAACCGTCCAAAGCAAAAGCAACCACAAGTATTCCAGTTGGAGCTATAAGCTCTGGTCTCAGTGCTGTGATAAAGGCAGAGTAAACACCAGGTTGCATTAATAAGTAGGCAGGTCTTGTTACTTACTGTTCTGTAGGTTTTGAACCCTCTTAAGTTCCGGTGGTAAGGGGAAACACATGTGGATGGGGGAACAGATTTTGACACAACACCGGAGCGCTTTCCATCGAGTGAATGCCCGTCCGTTTGCTCCGTTTCTATCACTCTCCTTCTTCGCCTTCTTCGCCTTCTCCATCAGCAGGTTTCTTTTACTTTAACAGGGTAGAGTTTCCACAATTATTCCACTTCGTTCCTTTGTAACTGGAGATAGCGACCGGGAGCCAACAATGCCTCTTCCTGTTTTGGTTTCGTAATGGCTGACGTGCCTTCATTTTTCTGCGAAAGCGCGGCTTACAGGGAACCAATTTACACACAAATGGTGTCATTTTTCGTTCACCATTATGCTGTGCAATATATGTTCACTCCGTAGTGATAAGTTCGAGCAAAAAGTCACCTGAAAATTAGATGGCTGACGCTTTCGAAATTGATCAGAAATTGTCAGATCATCCACCCCAACTTTGTATTGTGTTTGCAGCCAAGCTTATACTGTATATTCTTACCCATCTCTCCTTTCTCAAACATCCCACAAAAAGCCCTCAGAAAGACATGTTTTTTTTCCATTTATTCAGTTAATTACATTCCACTGACTGGTCTTTGCAGGCGGATTATTTACCTGTCTGACTCTTTTTTTCTCTTTATCTATTGGCAAGCAACTTCTTCTGTGTTAGCTCTGATTTAAGCTCTCAGGGCCGCGGCACATTCGCAGATAAGACTCACATCCAGTAACATCATCCTGACTGCGTTAAACAATGAAAAGTGTTGAAAGCGACTCGCCAGCCGCCAGATTTAGGTTTATTTTATTTCCCTTTCGTGGAGGAAAAAATAACAATCATTTGGAAATAATGAATTTATTTGAGCAATACAATATGGGAAGAGTCTCAGCAGTAACATATGGAGGATGCTTGCTGGTGAGCTGAAGCAATTCATTAATTTATGTAGCCTAAAATCACAACTGAGGATGTTTACTGTGAAAACATAGTTAGTTCTTTGAGAACAAATGCCTTTGGGCTTAATTTCTTGCCTTTCTTTTTCTTTTTTTTTGTTGTCTTTTATCTCACAGTGTCACCAGCTGTTATTGCAGATGGGCAAAGCAGCGACTCTTTTCAACTCCATTTCTTCAACTGCCTATATAATCTCTTCCGTCGCTGCCTGTCTCACTCACTCTCCTGGCTTGATCTGTGTCATCTGATTTTCTGCCCTTTTCCGTGGAGAGGCAGGTTTTACTGCTCTTTGATTTTGACACACAGATTTGCCAACGTCAGCCGTCGAGTGAGATTGTTAGCATCCAGTGGCACAAAGAGGAGTGGTGAGGAGTTACTGAAGAGGTTGAAAGTGTCTTGAGACGCTATTAAAGCAAGGTGTAGCGACAAGAGTTAATGGCGGGGAGGCAAAGTTGAAGGGAATGCTGCTGTGATTCGCAAATTGCCCAGATCAACGTTTAAAGAACACATGGTGCAATTAGTGCGAGTCTGTGCTTCTGAAATCTCTTTTGACTGTTTTATGCATATTCTTCCAAAGTATTCATGGGTGTTAAACATCCAATTGCCCAAGCAATAACTACCAAGCACCTTCACTATATCAGACAGCTAGTGCATTAACCTGTCTCGTTACTTACTGCTGTGCTACTAATAAAAAGCAGTGCAGGTGCACCAACGTAGACATGAACAGTCCAAAAGCATAATTGGAAAAAAAATAATAATGTATACACACATAGTGAGGCTCTATTTGTTGACGTCTGCCACTGATAAGTTCTGGCTCACATGTGTCTCCGTCCAGCCACTTAACATGAAGGTTACGTTAATTATATTTATACTGATTACAACCTTTTAGAGCAAACAACACTGAGTATTGTTGCCTGTTTGAATTCAGAAGCTCTGCATCTCCATGCTGGCAGATGGAAGGCCATTGCTTTAGCTGTGGATAAGAAGAGTGTGATCATGTGTAGTGACAGACCCAGGCTGTCTGCGGGTCTGCATGCCGTGCGGTACTAGCGCGCAAAAAGTTGTGATGCAGTCATGACCAAACTCGTGAAAAAACATTCTCTAGTATGTAGCACAGCCTATATAGCACTGAGTCATGTTTTCTCCACTGAAAGGGAGCTCGTCACATACCGACATTTTGTCATGCACCCTTCACGTGTTATCCAGACGTTCAAGGTAGCCTTTGGCGTCGCCGGCCGATGCGCTAAGCCTTCCCTTTAGCGTCTTGGGCCAACGTGCAATGGCGTATGCCCTGTGTGTCTTATCCTGCACAAAACCCACTTGGTTAGGTTTAGGAAATGACTGGTGACACTTGGTTTTAAACGGGACGCAAACTCCGGTCTCCTGGGTGAAAGTGTGTGACCCTCCACTCAACCCCGACCTCCACCCTTCTCGGCACTTTCTCGCTTTGCAATGTACGCTTGCAATTGCGCTACGTCATCTGTTCAAGTGGTCTGAAACTGACGGGGACGGCTTTACATCGCTTGTAAGACACCTGCCTGATGAGACACGAGGGGCCGTGACAAAACGTCGATAACTGACGAGCTGGGCTGGAAAGGGCACCCCAGAGAACACTTTTTGCACTTTATCATGTTTTATCTACCATAGAGGCATCCAAGTGAGCACTTCTGCAGTGGGTTTTCACCACCAGTGACTCACAAGGGCATTAGTGCAAAGCTGCAGTACAGTAACAGTAGCTCCTACAATGTGTACAGCATTCTTGTTACAGTATAGTACAGTATACATATGAAACATATATATGTGATAACTGGAAATGCTAATAAATGTGTTTCTGTATTCAAAGAAACACTTCATATGTCCAAATGGCCATAAAATTTCAAGTAGTTAGGAGTTTTTGATTTAGGATGTACACTGCAGCTACGCTACAGTCAAGGCATAGTTTGACATCCTGGGAAATACGTTATCATTTCCCAAACTGATACCATAAGACGGTAAACAGGAGAAACAACTTCCAGTGCCTCCACTCTCAAACCATGACGTGTCGGTTTAAAGTTTGCTCAGATTAAACTGATGAGCTGTGCATATTAATGAGTTTTTACAGGTGTTGGAAGGTGCATTTTGTTACTTTTGGACAAAGCCAGGCTTGACTTTTCCCTCTGTTTCCATTATTTTGTGTAACTGCCTCTGGTTTAGTGACCAAACTTATTTCCCAAAGTGTCAAAAGGATGATGATAAAGAAGGTTTAAAACACAACTTTTAGTTCCAAGGAGATACAGTCGAGGAAAGGGGGGGGGGGGGAGTTGGGTGATTTTTCGGTGACAG
>JBBPCS010001592.1:0-14812 GCA_037974645.1 Hollardia meadi
GCATTGAGTCACATTTATCAAAGTACCCACGACTCCTGAAGGCAACATAATTGGATAAGGCCCTGAGTCTTCTTTGTCATGCAGTCACTCATGATCCCACGCCCCTCTCAGTTGATGCCCCGCCCCCCACGCCAGATCAGGACCAAAACTCCGAACTGAGAAAATACGACCTGAAAGTGAGAAAAAAAATCTGAAAAGATTTGTATGTGAAAAAAAAAGATCTGAATCTGAAAACATAAAATTTGCAACTTGAAAAAATTAGACCTCAAATATGAAAACATATATAGGTGAAAATTTTAAATAAATAATTTATTCAAAAGAATATCAGAATTAAATCAGAATTATATTTGAATTGAAATTAACCTTTCCCTACACTTATTTTTAGTTTGAAAACGTTGATTTTTGTTTTTACAATTCAAGATCAAAACTTGAACTTTCAGTTTCAAATTTTATTTTTTCAATAAATTTTTTTTTTTCAAATTAACAAACCTTTTGGCCCTGATCTGGCTCCATAATACTTCTAGTTGCTGTAGCCTGTAGCTCATACTGAAGCCTACTCTATCACTGCGATTGCTCCTCCCTTCTGCTCTGGAAAACCAGTCTTGGCTAAAACACATCGCTACTGGTGAGCCAGCGGGGAAAAGTCGCCAGACACCAGTTTATAAACTCTGGTGTGCTGCGAAAGCTCCATCTTCCCCAGTATATTGGAACAACAGTCTCACAGTTATATATTGTGACTACTGAAATAAGCACCCATTGTTTTAGAGAGTTTCGCAGTGACAGAGTCATACCTAAGTGGTGTGTCTCCTCTCTCAGCTTCATGTTCTCAGAGAAGACAGCAGGCAATACCTTCTTCCTCGAGTCCAGTCGCAAGTTCAGGTCACTAAGGCTGGACACAAGTTTATCCAGACCAGATCCTGAAGCAAACAATGAACCAATCACATGGAAGAACACACTCCTTTGCTTGTAATCATCATAATAATTAATATCACACAACTGAGAGGAATGGTGACTGACTTACCAGGTGTATGGTCCTGTGTGACTCTGAGAGAATACAGAGTAGCAGCAAACCCTGAACCATAGGAGAAAACTCCAACCCTCTGCCCTGCTAACTGTGAAGGTGTGTGTCTGCAACACAGAGGTAACAAAGCTGTTTCAATAAACCATGACGGGATCTTGGAAAATATTTTGCAGGCCAAAAGTAGTAAGTATGCAGTGACTTTGAAATGCAGTGAAATTGAGACAAAATATTTCCCACCAATGATCCTAAAATACAAATATGTGGAAATAATCTTAAAAACATAAGATGCATTAATCTTTAGATGTAATACCCATGTTGGGTAAATATCTGTATCAGGAGGTAGACTGCGTAAAGAGTTAGGGTTGTACAAAGCGAAACAGGAATGGCAACGTTTTGTTTTAGCCTGTCACGCTCTGCTTCCTTTCAGGCTGTGCAGCACTGCCTGACAAGATAACTGTGGGGGAATCAAAAGTTCCTCATATATCAAAGTATCAGCAAGAAAGTTGGTTTGTTGAGGTTAGGGATGGATGATTTTTTTTTTTTATAACCAATACCGATAACCAATAATTACCTGCTTCTCATGGCCAATACCGATAACTGATAATTTCACATTTTTGTATTTTAAAAAGAAGTTTAGAACCTGTAGTTTCTGCACAGCTGAGGGTAATATTTATAGATGCATACTGCCAGCTACTGTATCAGAGTGTGTAGATGCTGTACTGTGCTCAATGAAAGTAATTTGGCTTTGTATTATCAGCCTTGTTATTGGCTAATAATTTATATTATCGGCCGATATCCAATAAATATCATGCATCCCTAGTTGAGGCAGGGGTTTAATATGATTTTGACCTGGACATCCATGGCTCTGTCTGTTCTCTGGGTCCACAACAGTCTGTTCTTCAGCATACACATTTTTGTGTTGTTCATATTTTTTATTTTTTATGCTTCAAGAGGAAATATAATTTAAAGATGCATTGTTTACCATGTTGTTTCTTTGATTTGTTTTAAGTTGTTTTAGAGACAGTTTGGTTTTTAAGGTAGGTTCGTATTGACAAATTCCTGGACTTTGACTTCCTGCCTCTCAAGCACATGGTTGCAGCAACTGATCAATGAATGAAAGTCAAGACAGTGAGACATACTGTGCAATGAGTGAGGCCAGGCAGCCGTAGACAGAGGGGGTGTACATGTTTCCGTTCTGGTTGGAGAGCAGCAGGGAGCACTTGGTCTTCCTCTCAAACAGATCCGCACTGGCCTTCATGAAGGCCTTCTCCACATCCCGGTCAAAGTAAGTCTCTTCTGGCTGGACATCTCTGCAATCCAAACACACACACACACACACAGACACACACACTTAGCAACAGAATGACCACAGTGCTTGCAAGGATTACGGGTTATGCCGAGGTAAGATTCAAAAGGAAGGTGGTGGTGTGGAAGGTAAGAAGAGATGGAGGAACATGGAGAACTTGATGTGGCACTCAAAAGTAAGCAGGAGATTAAGTGGCATCATGGGCCATTTACAGTCATGTATGCTATATTTGGACTGCCTCTAAAAGAAGTTAATTACCCTCTGAACCTATGTGACTGCTATGTTGTGTCCCGACTGACATGTTTGATCTTATGTATAAAATGTTAGAGACAAGGAAATGTGAAAAGAAAGATTCTTAAGGTATGAACTGTTCTTAACCCAGATAAAATCACACCTACATGCCTTGCTGCTGCCACAACAGTCATATGTGAAACTGAGGATGTAGCTGAGGCATATTCAAGATTAGTTATAAAGTATCATATCTCTAACCTCAAGAGATCAGGCTTCATATACAACTATTAAATCTCTTGTTAAACCCTAAACCTTACCTAACATCACTTATTTGTGGTGCTCGGAGTTTTATTACAGAGCTAACAAACACAAAACTCTAGTCTACGTTGAGTGTTAGTGGGATTTGAAGGGTCAGTTCACCCAAATAACCAAAAAAAAAAAAAAGGAAGACTGATTCACCATTATGGATCAAGAACTGTCAGATACTCACAGACCACATCAATGTTAGACTTGTGACTGTAAGCCTAACTTCAGCTCTCTCTTTACTGTACACATAGAAAATCTCAAATCTCAAGACAGTTTGTTTTCCAAAATGTGGAACTACTACATGAAATAGTCATTTATCAATAGGCCTGTTTTAATGAGAGACCAGCTGTTCTATTTGGAGTGTACCGGAAGGCGTCGAGGCCTGTGAAGGGTCCCGTCTCAGTGTTGGTGCTGGGGTGGCTCAGAAAGTCATTCAGCATCAGTCTGGCCAACGACTTCTGCACCAGCTTGCAGTACGGAGAATGGAAGACGAGATAGCCAAAGTCATCCAGGCTGAAGCGCTTCTCTGAACCCTCTGTCAAGAAGAAGAATGAATAGACAATGAAAGCCTGGAAAACACTGTGTCAGTTTTAAGATTTTTACTTGCTTTGTTTGGTATCAAGAATTCCTAACACAATGGACTCCATTTCATTGCCACAGTTGTAAAGAGCCGTGAGAACAGTTTTCACCCAAATGCCAACACTTTGCCTTGCTGTTCTTTATCTGCATAGTGCAAACAACTCTCATTTTGTTGCATCTCTCTTCCCACCTCTGCAACACTCAGGTAAAAAAAAATATCAACGTGACAAATCTCATTTCAAGATCAGGAACAGCTTACATGGTAGGGATGCACGATATGTATTTTTTTCAGCCGATATGATAACAGATAACTACCTGCTTCTCATGACCAATAGCGATAAGATAACCGATAATTTTACATTTTTGTATTTCAAGAAGTTCATAACCTGTACTTTCTGCACAGCTGAGGGTAAGAGAGGTGAAGATGTAGTGAGCAAAGATGGATGATTTAACATTCCAGAGCTCTAATAAGATGTGTTGTGTGAAAACTCTGTGGAACATGTATTGGAAATTGTCATCATTGTCATGTTGTCTTCCTCTGAAACTGTATATTGTATATTCAGATATTGTAAATATTGGCACATCAGGTTAAAGGCTCATCTCATTAAACTATTTGATGGTCACTGAACTGAGGCAAACTTCTTAGCCTAATTAGTTAAGAGGGTTTAGGATGTTGCCTACTTGCAGTGCAATTATCTGACCACTCCCCTCCACAAGCATGATAGCAACCGCACCTTTCCAACAATAAGGTACATTGACAATCAAATTCAACAGATAAAGAAAATGCACCACCATCATCAGGTAATTCAACTATCATTCTATCATCATTATGTGTTTTCTGCTGGAACCTTCGATCTGTATTGCAGGCCTTTTAAAAAGGTCTTGAGATGTATGAGCTTTAATATGGGGCAATGATAAGACTGAATGTGTAATTTAGTAAGACGAGCGTGCACAACACACGAACATCTTTCTTGTCCAAAACTGCACACTGATCTGTGACATCTGTGCAGCTGATGAAGATACTTTGTCCTGGAGGCATTTTCTAACACTAAGAATATTTTAAAAAGCCTCCATGGAATATTTACAAGTGTTGGAGGATCAGTCTATATTGATCATAGGTAACAATTTCAACTCACCTCTTTGCCACTGTGCGTGGATTTTGTTGCGATACACCGAGTAGCACCGGTCCAAGGCACTCAGGTAGCACTCTATCGACAGCTTACCGTCCACCACAGGGTACTCTGACATCAGATCTGGCTTGTAGAAGTCATAAGCATGCTGCATATGGGTTCCTCGCAGACCTGCACCACAGCCACAACAGTTATTCAGCTCCTTCTATACTTGTATGACTCCTAGTCTGTAAAACTACGCTGTCTACACCATGCTAGCTAAATTTCAAACACATACTTTCACAGATTAAATTTTATTTTAACTCACCTAAAAGAATTGCTCTTAATAAACTTTACGACAATGACTGAGCTTGGTTGTGGTATTTAGATGCACAGTTCAACACCTAATAATTCAGTAACTCATCTAAACAGTACACACTGTAAAAAAAAAAAAAAAATCACTGAGTTATCAAAAACAAGTCACAGAAGAAATCAGAAAACAACAGACAGCCTGGCTCAGATTAAATCAAACTTCAGTGACTTGGTACAAAAGTTGAGCAATCAGTAAACACTTGGATGATGGGATCAGCTAAATAAACATGGGGTCTTGTCAATGAATCAGTCATTGAAGAGTGCTGCCTGAAAAAAACAGTTATCGATTAACTGACCTCGTTCAAAGGCCAGAGGAGCATTAGGCCCAACCAGCATGGCCACTGCACCAGCACCCCCTGTGGGCCGGGCACTTCCTGTAGCGTAGACAGCTATGTCCCCTGCTACCACCAAAGCATAACGCCCTGCAGGGAAGAGACATGAGGAGAAAGGAAATAGTAAGACTGATTCCAAAAACATACACAGATTTCTTGTCTAAAATGGAATCATCAGCACAGTGGGATTTGACCTTCCACAAGACTTGAATTGAATAAGTTATATAAAATGACAACATGGAAAGGCTTATTATATTTTGAACTATATACTCAACAAATAAAGATGCTTAAAATTTGATTATTCTTATTTGGGGCCGTTTTTTGTGAAAATTTTCAATTTAGCATGCAATACAATATTAATGTATAAAATATAAAAATAAAAATAGATAACCGGTCTCTCCTTCAATGTTGCTCGCCACAATGTTGCAGCAAAGAGTGCAATTTGCAGCAAAACCAAATAAACGATAGAGCACAATATCAAACAATAGATATTTTTCTGTCACAATATAGATATCGTCACATCTCACAGCCCTAATGTGGGATGCCGTTTCATCTATTACTTTTATTCAGTGGGTATGATTCCATCTTTAGAAGCCCAAAAGGTTCAGAAAAATCATTCTTCAGGTTGACACTGTTCAATGGAAACAGTCTGAGGTCATTGGTGTTTGGCATCATATCATAATTGTAAGTGCATTATTAGAATCATAACTATTTGTCTAAAAATCTGATATTTAATAACATAACATTAATACTTTGACGGAAAAATCCAAAATGCGGGTTGTGTTTTGAGGGCGACTTTATTAAACATTCTACTGATGAAGAAAGTCAACAGAACAAGAATGTAGTATTGAAAAGATAGTAACATACATTAACACAAATTTGTTGTGTCACTCACCATCCCATGAGCTGGACTCCACCCAGTTGACAGCATTGAAGAGAGCAGCTGTGCCTCCATAGCAGGCATTTGTGGTGTCAATTCCTTCCACATCTGTATTGCCAGAGTCCTCAAACAGCTGCATGATGACTGTCTTGACAGACTTCGACTTGTCAATTATGGTCTCAGTACCGACCTCCAGTCGACCCACGCTGTCATAGGACAGACCGTTCCTTTCCATCAGCCTCTGGACAACCGTCAGGCACAAAGAGTTGATGTCCTCACAGTCTGAGCAGAAGCCCATGCGAGCTTGACCCAGGCCAACAGTGTATTTACCAGCTGGCACGCCGTCAAACTGCTCTAGCTCAGCCTGGTCCACATACTGGGATGGGAAGTACAGTTCCATGGCAATGATACCCACATCTTTGGGCCATGGGCCCATGCAACTGATTGGGGCTGATCCAGGCATCCTGAATGGGTCAAGAAGGGGTTTCATGTTCAACATTATATTAACCTGATAAATCTGTTGTCATTAGTGTTGGAGAACTACAGCTTTGAAATGTCAATAGTAAGTAACAGAGTGCCTCCTGACTGCTAATGTTGGCATGGGTGAATAAAAAGAATGGTGCTTACATACACATATACATACACCACTACTCAAAACTACACATGCTGCACAGCCTGTGACTCCCAAAACTTTTTACAACTGTAATAACATCATGTAGTAGGTGGAAGTGAATCTTACCGACTCTGCTTGAAGAATACTAGGTTAACCACCATTTACATCCACCCAGAAGGTTTAAGTAATACACCTCCACTGAGCAACAGTAATTTCAGGATAACATCAAAAAGGCAGCACCATCTGACACATAAGCTTTTTCTTCCACTGGCCATGTTTGCAAAAAACTGCAGTTTCATTACTTCTCAGTCAACCAGAACAAAGCTAATAAAATAATAAAATTAGACTTTCAAAGTATTATAATACGTTAGGTAACATTAGACGAGACATCAACTTGGTCTCGTTGTTCCACTGTTAGCTTAAAGGTTTTGCAGCTAACATTATTTAGCTTTTGTAAGATTAGCTACCTGACAAGGTAACTGAGAACATGGGCCAACTAGCATTATAGCTGAGATCGTTGCAATAGTAATATGACACTAAATGTGGTTGAGCTACTGTCTTCTTTACTTGTTTATATAACGTTACTAACCAAAGGGACGAAAACCAGTCTTGTTGCGGATGCCACTGACGTTTAGTAGCAAAAAAGACAGAAAACCACAGAGTTGCTAACGCTAGCTAACCATAAGTTAATTAAGAACGTGGCGTAATATGCAGGACATTATGAAAACTAACGTTGAAGCATTTGATAGGTCTATATGACAGCTAGCGTTAGCTGTAACCTTGCAACGTTATAGCTTATTACACGTGCCTAACCATCTACATAAAGCTTGTGCTTGGGAAACAGAGACCAGATGAGAATACAGGAGAACTAAACTGGGTGAAAGGGCAATGGATTTCCTGGAACTTAACGTTAAGTGGTTTATGTCCGGTAACGTTAATTACCAAAATCTGTTATAAATTAACGTTAACTCGTTAGACCCTGTCGCACTGTAAGATCAATTATGTAAGAAAAGACTGCTTTGTTGTCTAAAAGAGTATGTGACCACTGTGTAATTAGTTGGGTAAATGCACCGAATCTACTAGACCCATGGTCAGAATACGGAAAGTCTAGCTGACGCTACACTGCTACCCGGACCAAATAGCTGACGGACCGACGTCCTATTCAACCATCAAACTCACCAGACTATAATGTACCTACAGCAGCTATCGTCAATGTTAGCTGCCTTGTGTCTTATGATATCTGTATACCAACTGTGTTACAAAAGTGCTAGCTAAGTGACTAGTTAACTAAGCGAAACTCTACGACTCAGTGTTTCTGATTCAATCTTAAAATTCATCACAGACACGCGAGATGACAGACTTCCGTCGGTATTAATATTCAAAAGCAGACTGTGCATGAAGCTTCTCACCTGTGTGTGAAGTTGCGATGGTAAACGTTACTACTCCGTTATTTGTGTCAAGCCCACTAATCTTCGCTAACCCACTGTAAGTGTATTTATATATGACGATGACAGAGCAGCGTAGACCATGTATACGGCACCTGTCTTCCTGTCCAATCACAGCTCACAGAAGACATGCGGCGCTACCAAGTCCTGCATGTTTGTAGCCTATCGGAGATTAGGAATCACAACCACGCGCCAGAGCCGCATCGGCGGTCCAATGGTGTGAGATGTACGATGTCTGGTGAGAGAGAAGGAGCCAATCAGACTAGGAAAGTAATTCCTAGCGCGGTATACACCGCAGTGGGCAGCATGTTCATGACAATCACGTACACACACAAATAATTACGAAGTCCCACCTCTTGACCAATTTAGATTTTATAAAATAGCGTCAGTGCCATTTATACATTTATACACAACTTAAAACAATTCAGAAACATTCAAAACAGACATTGGCATATCATATGTCATAGAACTTTTGTGGCAGTTCCCAATTTATTTGAGTTCTGACCATTTGTGAAATTGCATGCAAAGCGTTTGTGTCTTCATCTGGTGAGAGAGACACTTTAGAAATTTTACTAAATAAAAGTTTTGAAATATATCAAATATAATTGAAGTCTCAAAGCTAAATAGCCTTTATATTGCAGAATGTAGAATGACCTCTTTAAGGGTGTTATATATTATTTTACATATATTAAATTACAGGGTTATGATACATTGGTGTGTAAACAGCTGTTATTCTTGAAAACCCTTTAAATAACCCACATGGGACATAAACCTTCAAAGGACCTTCTGGAAACATTCCCTAAATGTTCTCTGAAGGAATTATTTATTATTTGAGTTTAGATCCAAATGTAAACATTTCATTTCCATTCATATGTAATATAGCATATAGCATAATGTATAGTATTGTAATTACTTATTAGTACAGTATTATATAGCATCTCATGGTCTTATATTGGTCTGTTCTTTTCATCATATGCTATAAGTATGAGATAAATTGTGCCTTTTTTTAAACTAAGAATGATTTCTACATTGTAAGTTAAATAGTATAAGTTACATAAAATATCAAAGTTAAGTATATATATATTATGGATGAATAATAAGTTACTTAGCAGATAGAACTTTTACCGGATGCTTGTTAATTAATTCAAACTCAGGTCAAAAATGAACTGCAAAGGGTGTAAATCCTTTTCGAACGCAATAGGAGGGTTTAGTACTTGTGGGAAATAAGGTAGGCTAATTTTGAAATAAAATTACCTCAGATTTATTAGGTGATGCAGAAATCATCAATCCATCTTCCCTGACATGTCCAGATTATTGCTCAGTTTATGGTTATACCCCAGCAAACAGTTCCTCGACCCGCATTGAGGCCAACGAGTCTAACAGAAGTCAAGTCACAATGCGGGTTTATCACGATCATTTGCCAACATGAAAACATCATCATAGGGGAATGATGATTTTGAGGAAAATTGTTTGACAATGGTGTAATTGAATAAAAACTTTACAATAACGATATGACTTTGAAACATGAGTTTGAACTGGTATCATTTTAACATTGAAAACTGTTATTATATCAAACACAATCAGGATATGGCCAGAATGTTTTATTCCAGCATTTTGTAGACTTCCATTTAGGAACAATTTTTCTTTGTGCACCAACATAATCCCGTTGGCCATGAACGCAACACAACAGGTGATTTAAATGATCAGCTTGTCATCAAGCCTGATAACAAGACATTCATTTGAATCAGGTGTGTTGGAGCAGAGAAACATCTAAAACATGCAGGACAGGACGTCACCAGGACCAGGACTGAGAAACACTGGATTAGAGACACATGATTTCAAAGAACTTTGTAATTTAATAAGTTTGAAATTATTCTGCTCTGGGCTGCTCTGCTGCTTATATGGACCAAGTAAGCTGCAAATTAATTGCCCTTCTTAGGATCACTAAAGTTGTCTGAATATGAAATCCCTGCCAGCTCTAACCCCTGTATAGCTAAATGTGATCATGATGTGCCATGTGTCTAAGGTTGTGAGTTCAAGACCTGGGTGATGCAGAATGAAAATCAGGCAGCTGTGTGAATTGTAGACATGACTTCAGGGTTTAGTGTATTGTGGTCAAGATAGTTCGCTGATGGAACCTCCTGTATTTCTCATTTTTAAAATATCCTCTTCCTTTTATCATCTTCCTCCTCACAATGCCCGGTCCCGACCCACTGCTGCACAGCAGCTATAATTTATTGTTTATGTTTTACGTTAATTTAAATGCATATTTAAATGCAATTTTTCAGTTGGATAATTGTTTTTTTCATGTTTGAATTTATTCATGTATTATAATAAAATACTGAAGAGAAAACAATTAAATAGGAAGCACAGTACAAACTCCCTGATGTGCAACACAAAAATGCATTTGTGTCTCTTACTTTAACAGGAAAAGTGATTAACGTTACCTAACTTATACTCAGCCATGAGCCATCAAAAACACCATTTCTAACATTTGCATTTCATACTTGAATTATTTGTATTTAACGGGTGTATAAATAGAAAATAAGACACTGTTTACAAACAAGACATAGCCTGGTTTAAGGAGCAGACAGCCCACGGTTTTGCAGTCACAGACCATTAGCAGCTCCAGTGCTTTAGACCCGGTTACACAGCTGCACTCAAGTTCGGTTCACACACCTGACACTGAACAACACTCAAATCAAACATGCAAATTATGAATATACAGTATAATGGCATACCGAAGACTAACTAATGCATGTAAATAAGACAACTGAGGAGAAGCTGTATTACTTTGGCAAACACCAACCGCCTCCCTCCACCTGCAACACCAGTGTGAAGCAGGTGCCAAGACTGCTCAACACACAGTGGCGAGGAAAAACTGCCTTTTAACAGGCAGAAACCTCAGAGTAGCTAATTAGCCTCTTGTCCAGCTAATTCGCCCGCTAGAGTATCTAGCATCTTGTCCAGCTAATTGTTAAGCTAATTAAACATACATGTGTACATCCACCACCATGATAAAAAACAAAGATTTAGCCAATATGCTAATTCACCTAGATTATTAACTAACTATACTCGCTAATTAACTAGGCTAATTAGCTAGGTGTACATACCTTCCAACGAAACCCAGTG
Organism: Hollardia meadi; assembly: GCA_037974645.1. NCBI lineage: Eukaryota > Metazoa > Chordata > Actinopteri > Tetraodontiformes > Triacanthodidae > Hollardia > Hollardia meadi. The sequence goes on from JBBPCS010001592.1 coordinate 11,327, forward strand.
ATATTTGGCTTCATTTAAAAGGAAACTTCAGATGTGGAAAATGCAGTCATTGCTACAATGCCACTGAACTGCAACACAACATCAGTAATCTACATGCTCACATGCCCTTGTGGACAAGCATATGTTGGACAAACAAAGAGAGCACTCAAACAACAAATCTAAGAACACAAAACAGCTATTCACACAGGAAACATGGAATATGCCATAGTTAAACAGGACCATGAAGCCAACCTGCTCTCCAGCCACTCTGCATTTCATTGGACTTGGGCATGTCTTCCAGCCAGAGGGGGCAATCTACCAAAACTGCTCACCCAGAGAGAGATGTACTGGATTTCAACTCTAAACACAATGACACCAGCTGGACTGAATGATCATTTCAGTTTCAAATGCTTCCTCTGGACATGTTTTACTAATAATATAGAAACATAGATTGTATACATGTATAGATTGCAGAATAATTACCTCAGCTAGAATTATATGGGATTCACTCTCTCACCTGTTTTTAACTAATATTAGATTGTCAAAAAAGATATATATGGGGCCTCAGGAAGTAAATTACCACGTGATCTTTTAAGCCAATCACTGGTCAATCCCTGTATATGGGTCTGCAGTTGCTGTGCCTAGTTATCAAGCAGGATTTAACAAGAGAACAAGTGATTGTTTGAGTGTATGTGCTGCTGAATTGTATGCCATATTGATGGCATTAGAATGGAGTGAACAGATCAATTGCAAGGAAATATTAATATGTAGTGATTCTGTGTCAGCACTTACAAGCATCAAATCAGGTACAGCCAGAAGTAATCAGGATCTGCTTTATGAAATCTTGTTCACAAGCTCAAGGATGGTTAGGCAGGGGAGAAATATCACATTCATGTGGGTCCCAGCACATATACTGTAGGTATCCTGGGAAATGTGAGGGCAGACAAGTTGGCAAAAGAAGCAGTCAAAAAAGAAATTGTTGAAGTCAATATTAAATTATCAAAATCAGAGGGAAAAAGCATAGTGTGGAGGAAGGTAAATCAACAGTGGCAGCAGTACTGGGATAACAAATCGAAAGGGAGGCATTTACATTCAATCCAAAACAGAGTGGGTTTGTCAAGATATAGGGGAACAAAGAGCAAGTCCCTAATAATAAGCAGACTAAGAGTTGGGCACAGTTATCTTAATAGGACACTATTCATCTTAGGAAAACATCCAACAGGTCATTGTGATCACTGTCATGAGGCTGAGACAGTTGAACATATCTTCTTGTCATGCAGAAAATATACACAGGAAAGACAATATATGCTGACGCAGTTACGAAAAATAGGGCAAGTTGAGGAAAATATTAAGAGCATGTTGGAATGTGGTACTCAAGGGAGAAATTGATTATTAGTTTTTTAAGAACGACTGAACTGGAGAGATGGATTTAAGGGGGACACTATAGTGTCTTCTCTTCAACTTTAGTGGATGGTAAAGGAGAAAAACTGAGGGTGGCAGTAATGCAACACCATGGATGCCAGCTGCCATTAAACCTCAAAGAAGAAGAATTCCTGTATATAAATGACATGAAGTTTTCCTTCATGCTCTGTTGAAGGCCACTAGGCCAAAACATTTGCATGTTTGGTGACATGGCTGAAATAAATTGGTGAAATTGAGATTAGTCCATTTTGTTCTAAGATTTATGTGTGTGCTACCTCTGTACCTTATGGTACACAACATTGGAACTTTTAAGAAAACAAAATACTGGGCAAGTGCATCCTTAAGATCTAACTGCTACAATAAATATATTAGCCAAAAAATAAAAAAATACATGCTTATCTGTAAATATGTCAAGCTTTTCATAGTTGTTATAAGCTAAACTATCCACATGTTCCAGAGCTAAGAGCTGAGATTTATTTGCTTGTATTTGCCAAAACAGGGCCTATAAACGCTACTGTAGAATATTATGCTCACCGTCTTGAAATGAGCTTTTAGCCACCCATCCCATATCATCCCTTAATGAAAAATGAAAATTCATTGATCCTGACTGAACCAATATGGAACGCGTCCCATATTATTGTGCACACCCTATTGCACACACTAATGCAGGAAATGAAGTGTGTCACGCTAAATCTCATGGGGGAGGACCCCCACATCAGTGGTGGAAAGTACATTTTTGAGGTATTTTTGAAATACTTCAGTATTTACATATACTTCTACTCCGCTACATTTCAGAGAGAAATATAGTACTTTCTAATGCACTAATGCTACATTTATTTAACAGCTTTAGTAACTAGTTCAGACCAAATGGATAATATAATAAGGTTTTACAATTTTGAATTGTAAAAGCTTTTAGGCTAATAGGCTAATTATTATATTTACATTGTCAAAGACTAAACCAGTGGTTTCCAACCTTTATGTCTTCTGACATCTTACAAAGAGCAGTGTGCAGTCAGGGTCACATGTCAGATGTCAGTAAGTTGTGAACAGCTCCACCAAGTAGTGACTTTTCCCTCTAAACCTCTCACAGTTTCATTTCAATAAATGTTCAAATGGTCCAATATCTCATCAAAAACCAAAGATTAGAGAAAAAGTCCAAAAACTGAAAACAGATTTGTGTATCAGAACTTTGTTTTTCTTTCTTTATTCAGATTACTTTATTGTCCATAACAATTCCTTTCCTGTCCAATGAATCATCTCTCGATCACTCAGATATGGTTCAAACTAGCTCCACCTCCAGCAGCGACAGCAGTAACATTCTCTTTCAGTATTAATAATTGAATTATGTCATAAATAATAATAATATATCAGTTAGAGGGGCCAAACCAGTAATATAATACTTTCACTGCATTTTGCTGCTAATATTTATGTACTTTTGCTTTAGTAGGAATTTTCATGTTTCTTGTAATGGATTATTTTTATTGCTGTAGCTGTATTTTTACTTGAGTAAAGGATCAGAATAATTCTTCCACTTCTGCCCCAGACTCCACGCTTGATTTGTGTCCTCTGTGCATGCAGGGGGTAACTGGCAGGGAATCCCTCATTTATCCACACTGAAGGTTTTGGAGGAGACCCAAAACAGTTTAAACTAAGTGGACAAGTTTGCCATATTGTGTTCACAACTTGTTGCGAATGTGACCAAAACAAGAACAGTTATTGCAAGATTTCATCCGAAGTTGTAGCACTGAAATATTTTACTTTGAAAACCATCCATTTGAATTCATGTGGTCTGTTAAATTTTCAATAGTCAATTTCAAATGGCAAAAAAACAAAAAACTTAATATAAGTACATACTTTCTATTTTATGTTTTTCAAGTTTTGAATCTCAAGTTTGAATCACTTGCTAACGAACAGTTGAAAACTTTTTTATACACCAATTCCACTAACTCCATTTCAGCCTGGCTTCAGGCCTAAGCATAGCACTATTACGGCTACTTCTTTTTTTTTCGAACGCATCATAGCACAGAGACTGCATTGGTTAAAGTTACAAATGACCTTTTAATGGCATCAGACGAGGGACTTATC
>JBBPCS010001593.1:0-14811 GCA_037974645.1 Hollardia meadi
TACAGCTGATATCTCCAACACTGAGACACTCACACCAAAACTATCTAGATGATCAATAGAACTACAGGAAGAGGAAACATGTGTACTTATGATTTTGGGGTGAACTGTCTCTTTAAAGATGTGTAAAGCTAGTGTAAACTGAAATGTGCCCAATTACTGCTAATAGCAGCCGGCCAATCAGCGTTTCTGTAGAATAAAAGAGTAAATGCTACAATAGAAACCTTTTTTAAACCGTGTTGGGAATACATTTTAAAATTCAATTATTAATTGATCAGCTACAGACGGAAAGATAGAAATTTTTAAATATAATTAAAGATAGTAGAAGTCTTAAAGTTTACTGCAGCGCTGCACTCCAGACTCCATACACCACTACATACTGTATGTCTGCAATACTGTGACACACGTTTGTCCTTCAGCTGTGTCTTCGGTCTTCTGAATTATTTGGAAATGAAGTGCTGAGAAAGATTTACTGGAAGAAAAATATCCACAATTTTACATTTGCAATGCAGCGATTCTATTTTCAGGTATAACGTTTAAAAAAAAACCCCACTCCGTCAGCAGTAAAAGAACATGATGAGGTGCAGGACGGGACTCCTCGGACGCGTCTCGAGTTTCACAGTTTTCCTTGTCAGGTTGTGAGGAGACGCGAGCAGCCCAGCGCTCTTCTTCTCCTCTATTAATTTGACGGGAGAATGAAGGGCTGTGATCTGAGCCCTGCACACACACACACACACACACACACACCTTTCAGCACAGGAGTTTTCGGCTCTGCCACTTGAATGTACAACCCCCACCCCCGACCCTCGGCCACTGTCCCCACTCTGCTCTCCCAGCACTCTGACTGGGAGCACAGATGAGGTAGAACTTTTTGTTCCTTCCGCCTGGTTCTCTTCTCTCCCGTCTCTCCTCTTTCCCGTCCTCCTCCCTGTGATCTCCTCCATCGCGCCCCCCTCAGCATGTTGATGATGTACAGTCCGCCTGCGTCGTGCCGGCTGACTGACACCACCTCTCTGGGGACGGGCGAGGGGCCTCATTTATTCAAATTATCCTTCGGCTTGATTCGATTCCGCATATTGAATTGAAGATAAAAGAAATGGAAGTCATTTCCCAGAGAGTGATAGAATTCTTCATTGTTCCCGCTTATCTCAGAAAATCGACGCAAACCTGCCGAATTTTCTCACCAGGATTAATTTTTCATCAGTCTCAGATTCAGGCGTAAAGCTTTGGATGGTTTCAATAAACGAGGCCTTTTCTTTTTTCTACTGGAATGTGATCAATTTCTACCGTTTTGTTAAAGCAATGATCGACAGCAGCACTGACTCATGTATTGTTTTACAGCTGCACACCTAAACTGTAGTGTCAGAATAATAAACAGCCTTCTGGGATACTCTCTCTGGGCTTCCTGTCTGTCTTTTTCTGTCTCTCTGTTTTTAGAAACGTCTTCTTCACTCAAAGGGGGCATTAAGTAATCATTGACCTTTATTGATCCGTATTGGCAAGCCAGCAGGAGCTGAAACAACATAAAGAGAAGTGCCTCTGCTGCAGGACAGACCTTGTCCTGTTGATGTCGGCCTGTAAGTTAAAAAAAAATCACACACCTAGCTAAAACTATTTCAACAGTCCTGCCTTCATCAACGTTATAATGTTCAGTTTTTGTTGAAGGTGTTACAGAGAGGTGTTGATTTTCAGCCTGGTCTCCAACACGTCACTTTTAAGGTCATTTCACTTCAACGGCGTCCACATTTTATGAGTTTTAGAGAGGAAAACGACGTCAGGTGACTTTTGTTGTCTTAGTCACATGACTTATGGTCGCAGTGTGGTTTAGGCATAAAAACGACTTGGTTCGGATAAGGAAAGAAATCATGGTTTGGGTTAGAATCAGTTTAGACCATGCTGTGGCATATAAATATCACACCAATGCCTTCAGTCATTTTGCATGTTATTACAACGCATATTTCACTCTCACTTAACGTCGTACACGTTAAGCTTTTCTCATGTAAATTTAGACATAAAATTCACAGAGATAAAAGTAAGTAAAGTCCCCTTTAGGAGACTAGCAGCCGGTGCTGAGTCCATTCATTCTAATGGGAGAACTGAACGTGTTTCCTCGGTTTCTATCACTCTCCTTCTTCTTCTCCTTCTCCATCAGCGGGGTTCTTTTTCTTCTGCAGGGTAGAGTTTCCACAGTTATTCCATTTCTTCCACTGTTACCTGGGGATAGTGACCGGGGGGAACAATGCCTCTTCCTGTTTTGGTGGTTCACACACTTCCTTCGTGCCATAAATCGAGCCTTCATTTTTCCATGACAACTCCAGCCCAGAGTGAAAGCGAGACTTACGGGGAACCAATCTAAACACGGATGGTGTCATTTTTCTTTCGTTTTTTTTTTCTTCTTTAGCTTGTCTTTAAGTTGTCTTGTGCCTGTTTAAATCGTAACAAGCTAACAACAAGCTAATAAAACTCTTGTTCTGAGTTTGAGGAAGGTCTAGTTTTCTTTTGGCAAAGATGGCAAACTCTGCTTTTTGCAACGAGGATCGATAAAGTTGGAAATATCTGACTTTATAAGTGCATAGAAACCTTTAATCCTTCAGTGGACGACTTCCTTTGGAGGAACAAGCCAATGAATTACGTCAAAGCTGATAAAGACGACGGCTCTTGAATTACAAGACTTCCCTGCATTCAAAAGAAACACTACTCTGAAAATGTTCATCAGTAATCGAAAATGGTTGCATATTTTTTTGCTCTGTTACGACTTGTGAGAGGGTGAAACTCAGGTCAGAGGAGTGCATCACACAGATGTACCCTCCAGCTTTTTAAATCACACAAAGAGCCACACAGTTCTGCAGTTCGTGATATATACAGAAGGTGAAGTCCAGAAGTTGAACAATTGGATTTTCCCTGCAGGTTCCACTTCTTACACTAACTGCTCCGTCAGAAGTCAGATACAGGATTTGGAAACCTCAACTACTTTTCATCCCGACCTGCAGCTCAACCTTTTCAGACACCATTGGTAATATTCATTCATCTCCCTCTCCTCAGGCTCTTCCTCTTCGTCCCTCCATCTTACTTTTTCTATTTCTGTCTGTCTTTGTGACCAGAATTTATATCACAGGCTCCTGGCTGCTGCTCTCTAAGAGGATCAGTGTAATGTGAAATAATCCTTGGTCCCCGTTTAACACCACAGAATCTCATTAAGTTACTTTGACAGTTTAGACTCGAGTGTTTCAGTCATAGTTTGTGTTGTTTCAGCACTCAAAAAAAAGTGCCACTTTCTTATCGGTGTACCTATTTATCTGTCTGCATTTCTATCCATTAATCTGTCCAGCTCAATCAGGCATTTCTCCGACACCACTTTTGTGGCGTGAAAGGCTCTGACTCTTTGAGGCCAATTACTGGCAGACAGCGGAATTATCACGGTTTCCCTCTGGATGGTGAGAGCCGACGGCGAGCTAAAGGAAACACAGAGGAGAAATTAGCCTGTCAAGACTCTGCAGCAGCTCCAGCCAGCCCACCTGCGGCTCCGCCTGGACGCACCAAGCCTCGGCTGTCTGCTGGAGCTCCAGCATTTTGGTGCCGAAGACGAAGCACATGCTAATCCCCATTAGTGTCTTCTCAAATAGAGAGGAGGAGACGCACTCTTTTACACAAACTGACTCCTGTCAGCTCGGGATGTACTTGCAGATTCTCTTGGAAAACATGTCTAATTGCTGCTGGTGAAAAAAAGTGAAAGGTTTTCTCTCACTGCAGTTTGCCAATCAGGATGTGAATTAGTATCTCACAGTTTCTCTTTGTGTGAATCAGCAGCTTCAGAGGCTCTTTTCAAGGCCAAAACAACATCACAGCTCAAATGGAAATTGTGGTTTCAAAATATATGGTATATTTTGGGTAAAATTATTGAATAAAATACTTCCTGGTGTAAATGATTATTTAACAGCTTCAGAAAACAGTGCTTGGTCAGGGTTAGGAAAAGATCATGGGTTAAAATTCTAAGTAAACATTGACTTTTGTTTGATTTTACAGTCAAGTGTGAGGTCTCCAGTAGGTTTAATCTTGGGGTTAAAGCTGCCTAGTTTATCCAAAAAGTGTCCCAGTGCCAACGTACTTTCCAAAGCGAGAAGGTGCCAAGGTCGGGGTTGAGTGGAGGGTCACACACGACTTGACCGTTGTTTGCGTCCTGTTTGAAACCAAGCGTCACCAGTCATTTCCTGAACCTAACCAAGTAGGTTTTAGTGCGTCAGCCACGGACACCAAAGGGTACCTTTGGGTCTGGACAAGACGCGAAGGAAACATGACAAAACGTTGGTATGTGATGTGGTAGGTGTTTGAATCAAGGTTGCTCCTTGTCTCCGATCTTATTTGTGATATTCGTGGACAGGATCTCAAGGCGCAGCCGGGGTGAGGAGAGTGTCCGGGTCCGGAACCTCAGAATTGCGTGTCTGCTTATTGCAGACGATGTGGTTCTGTTGCTGTCGTCAGCCTGCGACCTTCAGCATGCACTGGACCGGTTTGCAGCCGAATGTGAAGCGGCTAGGATGAGAATCAGCACCTCCAAGTCTGAGGCCATGGTTCTCTGTGGGAAAACTGTGGATTGCTCCCTCCGAGTTGGGGGTGAGTTGCTGCCCCAAGCGAGGGAGCCTCACAAGGTCTTGTTCACGAGTGACGGGAAAATGGAGCGTGAGACGGACAGGCGGTTTGGTGCAGCATCAGCTGTAATGCGGGTGTTGTACCGGACCGTTGTGGTAAAGAGGGAGCTGAGCCAGAAGGCAAAGCTCTCGATTTACCAGTCAATCTGCGTTCCAACCCTCACCTATGGCCATGAGCTTTGGGTAGTGACCGAAAGAACGAGATTGCGGATGCAAACGGCCGAAATGAGTTTCCTCTGGATGATGTCTGGACTCAGCCTTAGAGATAGGGTGAGGAGCTCGGACATCCGGAGGGAGCTTGGAGTAGAGCTGCTGCTCCTTCGCGTCAAAAGGAGCCAGCTGAGGTGGTTGGGACATCTCATTAGGATGCCTCCTGGGCGCCCCCTTTGGATGTCTTCCAGGCACGTCCAATTGGAAGGAGACCCCGCGGTAGACCCGGAACTCACTGGAGGGATTATATATCCCATCTGGCCCCATCGCCTCAGGGTCCCCCAGGAGGAGCTGGAAAGTGTTGCTGGGGAGAGAGACATCTGGAATACCCTGCTTCGCCTGCTGCCACCGCGACCCGATCCCAGATAAGCAGAAGATAATTGATGGATGGATGGAAACTTCCTTAACAGGATTGACCGCTTATCAGTTATTCATTATTTTCAGATTATTGGAATCATTATTGAAAAGTACAAGTACCTCCAAATTTAAGTTAAATACTGTACTTGTGTCAATGTACTCATTTACATTCCATCACTGGTAAGTGTATTAACGCAAATTTTTTTACAAATCAGAAGCAATAAAAACTGACCCTGGGTCAGAAGTGCTTGCAGAAGGACTTCACAAAAACAGATGAGTTCAAGCTTTTCACACATTCCCACATCTTAAAGAGTTAAAGGAACAGAACCAAAAAATCTGCACACACTTCAGACGAAGTAGAGGAATCAATTATGGTAGTGTTGCTGATTGACAGCAGAAGAACAATGTGATTAAAATAAAAAACATTCCAGAGAAAACTTCACAGATGAAATCCAGACATGAGGTAAGATCTGTGAAATGATTGCTTTTGTTCCCATGATACAGCCAGAAAGCTACTGTCAGAATATTACAACCAAACATCAAAAATGCAAAACAAAAAAAAAGAAGTCAATATGATGTTGTTCCATTTTATCAGATCTAAACTGGGAAACCATGAAAAGACAAGAAAACGATGCAGTTCATGTATGAGAACCACCTGGAGGGGGAAAAGTGCACTTCTTGTTCACGCCTTTGATTCACCCTGACGCAGTTACAAAACCTTTCACACATCAACAGAGCCCCAGTAATAAATACAAAAATGGCTCTTGAAATATAAAGCAGATTTATGGGCTTTAATGTTATCAGGTAGTGAAACAGCTTCTTTGATATCAAACAACAGTTTGCCCTCAGAGCTTCATGAAGATGAAACGTGTTTAGCTCCAGACTGGAGACAACCGTCACATTATCCATTCCTCGCCCTGAGCTGCTGTCTACATCAGTGGAAATACTGTAATTATTAGATAATAACCTTTAATCATCCTGTGAAAGATCAGTTGTATGTTTGGAGCCGTTGTGAGAAACTGGAAAATTGGACTGTTAATAGAAAATGTCTCTCAGCGTCGTTCCCCATGGACCGTATCTCCTGAGACTCAAAATTAAATTTGACCATTGATTCAGGCAGTTTTAGAAGTGTTGGCACGACGAATAAACCATCGAGCTAGTGTAGAGAAGAAAATAATCTATCCTGTTCAAGTCTGTAAATTTAATCTTCTCTTTTATTGTCAATATCAAATTATCCTCCAGCTTGGTCTCCTGATGACATAACACTCCTTTATAACACTCCACAGTTTTAGTTTAGTTTTAGATACACTTTTAAAAAATTAAATGTGTTTTATGACGCAGTTTGTCATATATTTATATATATTTATATACTTTATATAAGGTGATAATTATAGTCTATCGTTTTGTGGCTAAAATAAAAATCTCCAGTGATTTCCATTGATTCCAGTGCTTATTGTAATTAACTCCCCTGTGTTTCAGGACGCAGCGTCTGCATGTGTTCTGGCTCTGTTTATCACATGTAAGAACATTTGTCTGATTTCAGCAGATTACATCATCAAAAAGACTCGAAGACCAGGGGATATCCAGGATCTAAAGTCTGTCACCCCACTGATCCGTCATCAGCACCACCCTGTGGGTGCACTTGACCTTCTTAGAACGCTGCATGACAAGTAAGTAAATTAATATATAAACAATTTGTGGTAACTGTTTTTTGACAAACAACAATATATTCATCCAGTGCAGTGTTTTCGCTGGTTGCCTGGTTGAAACCTCACTATGACAGCAAGACTCTGTGAAGTCACTTCATCTGGCTGTTATTTATCAAGAAATATGCCTTGTAAAGCCACAAAACATGTTCTGTTTGTGTACAAACGAAATGTAAATCGCAGAGCTTTAGAGGTGTTGGCAGTTTTGAAACTCAGCAGGTTAGCTTGCTAGCTGTTTTCCCCACTTCCGGTCTTTATGCTAAGCTAGGCTACTAAAAATTGAGTTTTGCAACATATGTATGCGTGGGTCCCTACGGTGGCCCTGATGGTCAAAACACCGCAACCTTTCAGAAAGGAAACTTCTCCATAATCTGGCTTGTCGTGTTTCCTGAAATGTCATTGTTTTGTGTAAATGTTGTTGTGTTTTCTGTAAATGTTGTTGTGTGTTCTGGAATGTTGCAGTGTTTTTGACCTTCAGGGCTACCGTAGGGTCCCCGCTTTGGTTGCCCTCATTCACGCACATGGACATGGGTGACCCGATACACTTTCCTGCCAACGGTCTCACTCTGTTCCACTGATCTACAGGTGCAACTTTTAAATATTTAAACTGGACAATCTGAAAAATGTGAAGAATCTTTTACATAACATTTTTAACATTCAGCCCACACATGCACGCACACACAATAACTAAACAGCCTGTGATTCATTAGTGTAGTTACATTACAGATGGTGAGCACATATTGCAAGAATCAAACCAAAGGCTTTTAATATACATGACTAATCACAAACCTCATGTTCAGCATTTCTCGTGAGAATACACATCAGAGTTTCATCATTAATATTTTTAATCACTCTTTTCCACCTACTTCCTGTTCCTGGTAGCATCATCATCAGGTGACAGGACGTTTGCACTAATTGTGTATCTGTGAAATGAAGTCCCGTCTACTGTGGCGCCTCTGGATGAAAGTTTTAAATTCCTCAAAATGTGAATGTAAAGCGTCTTGTGTCTCTCTGTGTTGGCTGCTGATTCCAGGCTGAATGGGATTACGTCATGCCTGACAGCGTGGCGTCGTGGCAGTGGTGTGACCTCCCGTTGTTGTAGTGGCATTATGTTTTCATCTCCTGTAGAGGAGGTGGGCGTGCTGTGACCCCCACCGCCACCCCTCACGGTTATATCGTACGTCAGTGATATTTACGTCTGATAGGCTGACAGACTGCATCCAGTGGGCGATCTGTTGGAACGCAGTGAGGGGGATGGTGAGGAAAAACTGTGTACAAGTACTCATAATGATATATTTTAAACTTTGCCTTTGATTGATTCAATATCTCACTGCAGTTTTATTAAATTAGGAGCTGCACTGAAACTTATCAGATTTGATCCTATTTTAACTGATTTTATTGCCGTCTGTATGCTTATAAATGTCTTTGAAAAGTGCTAAATCATAAAAAGACGAGCTTTAGATTTGCTGTCAGGAGATAAAAAAAAACAGTTACATGGTTTTTATCATTGATTGTATATAAAGATGGCCGACATGAGAGCTCCCGAAAAGTGAAGCCAAAACATGTCAATCCCCAGACTCTGGCTCCAAATGACATCACGCTCGTATCCGGGATAGTTTGGCTTCATTTTTGTACAGTGGGAGGAAGCGGAGACGTGTCATCCATCTTTATTTCTGTCAATGGTTTTGATCAGTTGAACAAGGAAAAAAAGAAAAGACAGGCAGGAAAGAGGGAAGGATTGACATGTGGGAATAAGGAAATAAATAAGGAAGGAAGGAAGGATGGAAGGAAGGAAGGAAGGAAGGAATAAGAAAAGAAAGAACTAAAAAACCAGCATTCAGTACCAACATTTGGTTGCGATGCCAGAAGTAGTGTGACCTTTCTGTAATGAGATGAAAAGTAAATGTGAGGATATTGCATGTCACACAGGAAGAGAGTCCAGTTCACATGCTGTCACAGCCCTGCAGTTAATTTGCCTTTTTATGAACCGTAACCCTGATCTCTCTCTGACCTTAACAACGTTGTCATGTGCAGTTACCGTAGAAGGCAGTCATTTAAAAAACATCACTGAGGGTTTTACACACTCGTCTTATCTAGACGTTCTTCTCCAGTAATAGTGGTGACTCATCTCACAACAGTCTAAAACAAAAATGAATCATGTTGCTGTTTTCTACACTGACACATTTATGGTAAAAACTTTGGTTTGGTTTTGGCACAAATGCTTTAGAACCCCCCCTTTCTCTACAGGTTTTGTAGCCCTAACGCCTCGATTCCCCCGGACACGGATGCACCGCATTCCGGCTGCGATTCGGTTTTGTTCCGTCCTCCACACTGCAGAAGCCAAGTGTTTTACCCGCCCAGTTTTGTTGATTTGCTCAGAATTGGTGGATTTGGTAATTTTTCTTTGGTTTTGTCTACTTAGTTAAACAGTTTTGTATTGTCGGTTTGATGCATTGACATAGATGGCCGACACTCCCACTGTACAAAAATGAAGCCAAAATATCCCCAATATGAGCGTCTTACATTATGTGACGTGAGTAACATACGTCATACTCAGAAGCATGCCAAAGCAACAGGTGGTGATACAACCCTAACCGTATAGCCATGTTGGCCAATCAGAAGCCTGAAAAAAAAAAGTTATTACTGGTTCCAGTAGGCTAACAGCAAGGTCCGACCGGGTCTCGTCCAAAACCGGCGACGACGTTGGCGCCGGGTCTGGAGCCGTGGGAGTGTGTGTGTTGAATGTAGCAGCGACGTACAGAGAGGGAGAGTAACTGTGTGTGTGTAAGCATGGAAAAAGTCCGGATAGCAACGTTAAAAGCAACAGTATTTTGGCTCCTCCCCCATTGCAGAAAATCGCCTCATGTAAACAACATAGACACGGTGCACATTCTGACGACACAAGACAAAACTCGTCTACACGTCAACACTATGAGTGACCTAAAACTCAGTTTGCGTGTGGACGAAAGGCCAAAACGCATAGAAAAAGCTACATTTTCCAAAATACCCGTGTATGTGTGGACAAGGCCTGAGCCCGGCTTAACTCTGACAATCAGATAAATGTGGTGGAACAGGTCCAATATTTCCCTTTGAAGTGTGGCAGAGGAAAAGGAGTCTCAAGTAAACTTGTCGCCTCCCTCCTTTGTTCAAAACCCACAAGGAAACTGGTGAGTTGCTTCCCATGATTCTTTTCGTGATTCCACAGCTGTGTGCAAAATTTAAAGTTAATCAATCAGGCGTCACCCACGGCACCTCCGTCATATTACACGTCAATGGTAATTAAGGTGAAAACGATATCTCGGGCGGGGTGCGTCCCTGGAGAAATCTCACCCAGCGGAGCGGCTCTGCCGTTCTCCCCACTGAAGCTTCGTCTCTTACAGAGATCCTCCTCACATCCCGGCGTCCCCGTATAAATCCACTGTATAATTCATCACCCCGGTTGGAACCTGTCAGGCTGCTTCGGAGACAGCGGACGGGAAGTTTCCCCCGAGGCTCGACTGCTAAATCAGTTCACCTGCCCTGAACCTCAACCTGCACTTAGCGAGAGGAAGACGGACCCTAGACTTACACTCACTTCTGATTGGCCCGATAAATGAATTATTTTTTCATAGTAACTGCCAAGCTGACACAACAATTTGATGTGACTTTAAATTTCAGCCTGTGTGTTCTATTTCAGTCAAGAAAACGGCACATAAAGGTGTTTAGTTTGGTTCTTTTTCACCCTGAAACGTGTTTCACCAACCACAACAGAAATAAGATGTTTCTACTGGAGACGATAAATCAACCAGGCCGTGATATCGACTGATATTAGCTTATTGCAGATACATCAGTGTGTTTAAAATGTTTCATTACATAGTATGTTCACCGAAGAGGACGAGTTGATCATAATTCAACTGTAAGATGTCCTGCTAACTACAGTATGTATATCCTGGTCACAATTATTATTAAATATGTTGTTATAATATAGATATCAGTACCTGCCTCAAATATCCAGTATGACTCGGACTTTAGTTTCTGTTTACTTCCTGTTTGTCAGTTTTAATTTTGGCCCAAGAATCAGTTGATGACATTCTTAATGTGATATTCTATCAGCCACGTTAGAAAACTAATGATAAAAGAGCTTTTTTAGAGTCTGCAGCATTTCACTTTGTGGAGCTCTCCACACATGATCCTCGACAGAGGAGCCAACATCAACTGATTCTCTTCTATGCATCCAATCGGCAAGCGAAGCATCTCTTACAGTCACTTCCTCAACATTATCTTTGACCCCCTTTAATAAATAAAAACAGACCTCTGATATGAGTCACTGTGCCTCCCCCTGAGCTCCCACAGGAGGTCATAGACCCCAGCTTAGAAACCTCCATTGATGGTTTCACGAAGACTCCGTCCTCCTCCTCCTCCTCCTCCACCTTCTCTGTAGTTTCCCTGCCAAGAGCTGTCGCAGCCCCACCACACCGTCCTCCCCCCTGCAGCTGGAGGAGGAAGTGGGAATGTCAGGAATGATTAGGACAGCGGGGGTCGTTAGAGCGACTCTCCTGTCAGGGTTGTTGAAGATATCGGAGGTCTCAGGAGAGCAGCTAACCTCTCCTCTGTTTCTCCTTTTAACCTCTGCATCTTCGCTTCACCCTTAAAAACCTCCTCAGCGCTCGCACCGACTGCTGTTTGCTGCTCCTCTCTCTGTTCTGGGCTTCTCCAGACAGAATTCTGCAGGGTTGTCGGCTGCAGAGAAGTGCCTTTTCCTCACATATCAAGTGCCATCATTGTCACTTTATCAGCTGCACAAGCCCAAACTATTTTCATTGTACATTTTAAACATGTGCAGAGTATAAACTGCAGACTCGTGCAAACAACATTGAAGTTAAAGGAACATTTCACCCAAACAGTTTGTCTGTCGTCCCCAATTGATTTGAAAAGACGTTATTTATATAAGCTGAAATCTTCACTGGGGGGATTTGTCTTTAGAAATGTTTTGTCGATGAAGAAACTTCACCCAACTCCCATCAGCATGGGGCGGAGTGGGTAATGACTGAATTTTCATTTTTTGTGTGAACTTTTCCTTTAATCAAATAATACAATCAGATATGAGTAGGTTTTGCTTCCATATTGGTTGATGCTCTAGCAGGAGTCATAATTTTATGTCCTTAAAGTTAAAAAATACAGTTGGTTGATCTGCCATTATTTTATTTATTACCTTACCTAGAAGTCCCATTGAGATTAAAAAATCTCCAGGAAGCAGCCGTATTAAATCACATCATATTAAAATGCTATGATAAAGAAAAATCCACAATAAATCAGAAGAAAAGGTTAAAGGTTGCTGCAAACTTCTCCCGCATGCATGCTGACTTTAAAATTACAATGTGTAACGTATTTAACTTTCATTTACATTAAGACCACAATTTTGAAAATTTTCATTGCTTCTTTAAACTGGAACTACAATTTGAAAAATCTAACTTTGTAGAGCATCTTAAAGATATAATATGTAGTATTTCCACGTTAAAATGTTTCGCTTAATGCAGTTGAATAATGTCCACTGTAGAGCAGTTCAAGTCTTTGAAAATGAAATGTCAAATGCTGTTTTAATTTTGATTTTAATATGGTCATAGAACGCCCATACGAGTATATGAAAATGAAAATTGGATTATTGCATTTTCCTTTTCATTTTGACCCAAATAACACATACATATGTGGAAAATTATAATGCTATTGTGGAATTACATTTTCATTTTCAAGTTTACATTATCATTTGAATAAAGTCCACTATAGGCTTCCATAGTTTACATTATATGTCATGGTCCTGGGTTTTTCTGGTATTCTATGCCATTTTATTTTGAAATAAACACCTGTCTGCTTGTTTCACTTCCTGTCTTTATGTTTTTCCCGCCTTTAGTTTCCTTGTCCTTCCCTCCCGAGTGTATTTAGCTCTGTGTTTTCCCTCTTTGTCAGTTCTTCTGCGTATCTTTTGTCAAGCACTCTTTTCATTGTGTTTAGTTCTCAGAGTGAATTTTAGATGTTTGTCAATACCTTATGTTTCCTCGTTTCAATGTATGACAAGCGTATCATTATAAGCATTATAAGTCTTTTGACAATGATGAAAACACTATTTTTAACAGAAAAATAACTAATGATCATGTTTCTCAAAATTAAACAGAAAAAAAGTTGCTAATAAAGTAGATAACATTGCCTGAATGTTTCTTCCTGTTACATTTCTTCTTGTTATTGAACCTTTTTAAGAGCTATTAGCTTACTGGTCGAAGTCAATCTAGCAGGCAATATTTTAGTCTTTTATATCAATCATCCTACTGGTGGAAGAATAAGTATGACAGTGCTAACTAGCAAATAAAATAATCTAGCATTGATCACACTTTCTCAGCTGCTAATGAGCAAAAGGTTATATTAGCCGGTACGATAATATTAGCTGCCGCCTCTTTCATCCTGTTTTTTTTTTATTGTTCATTTGTCAAACTTGGCAGGAAAACCCAATTCTTAATCAACGGCATTAAATATCCGTGCAGTGATTATATATATATATATATATATTTAAAGTGTATTATCTGCCTGTTCAGATGTGTCACACAGATGTTATACACTCAGTGGTGCTGGTCAGACAGACGCCGCAGTCACATCTCAGGGCCACAGGGTAGGTGTACGTCGGGTCGACGTTCGGCAGGCAGTTGGGCAGTTTCACGGTGCGCAGACGGGTCTCGTTGTAGGTACAAACCCGCTGGTAGGACTCGATGAAAGGGGGGTCCAGGACGGGCTTCTGGAAAGACGAACGGACAAAATATAATCTTTATAGCTTTTCTCCTGAGATATGAAAATATTTGTTTACTTTGGAGGTTGGCTCTGACCGTTTCATTCTTCTCTACAGAGGCTTCTCTATAAGTTTTTCTTTTTCTAAATGTGTACAACTTGGCTTTTTTAAGCCAATTTTGACACAAAAATAGTCATTTCATTGCTTTAGCTTGATGCACTGTAATGTCAGTTTGTTAGCCGACCGTCACTGTTAACATCGTTACAGTTGTGCAGTAGACACAGGGAGGTGGAGGACCCAGATCCAGACACAAAACAACAGAGCTGGTACAATAGTGATATTTATTAATCCAAAAACACAAGTAATGAACTAAAACCTAAAACCACGACAAACATCTTAGTTTTGGAGAGTTCTAATTTCTGTGGCTAGTTGTTAAATTTTTACCAAAAGCTTGCTGTTTGCAAAGTAACTAGCTAACAAAATCAAATCAAGTTACTCTGATGTTTTTGTTTTAAAAGGATGACATTAATATATCGATCAGTGTGAGGTGTGGTTAAACCTTAAAAATGTAATTTACTGTGAATCCTTAAAACCACTCAAACACGTTATACGCACTTACCGTCTCATGAAACATTTGGAAACAATCTATTCTCTATTGTCTAGATAATCTTTGACTTTAACAGCTGTATTCATTACCGCCCTTTTTACTGTGTGTGTATATCGTATCATGCCCAAGTGCTTTTAGAACACAAACTACAATGTTGGACTTTTCATTTTTAATAAATTCATTTGCTGTCATTATTTGCACACAACTAATTTGCCCGTGAATCTCATTTCCTTTCCATCAAGCTGTGTTTGAAGGCGGATTTGTGACACATTTGTAGTGCTATCATAACCTCAGCTGAATGCTCAAAAGGTAAGATTGTACATCCTGACGCTGGGTAGTTCAAGATTTGACCCCTGACCCCCAAACTGTCTGTCCCTAAAACTAGACATCGACTCCCTCTTGCTACTACTGACCTCCCCGCGGGGCAGAACAGTCAAAAGTATCACAAAACAAAGCTCGGGCCTCCTGCACACACACACACACACACACACACACACACACACACACACACACACACACACACACACACACACACAC
>JBBPCS010001594.1:0-41157 GCA_037974645.1 Hollardia meadi
GTGTGTGTGTGTGTGTGTGTGTGTGTGTGTGTGTGTGTGTGTGTGTGTGTGTGTGTGTGTGTGTGTGTTATCTGGTGTTTGCTGTGAGGTGTATACAAGATGGATACAGACGTTTGGTGGGAACCTGGCCAAGCTACCCCAGAGGAGGGTGTGTGTGTGTGCGTACATGGTTGTGCTTTTTCACATGAACTACTGGTACTTCACAGGATCTTGTGTTGCCATAATTTCCATAGATATTTATAGGTTTTGCTAAATAACCTGGCTCTGAGTCAGCATCACAGGTAGGGCCCTAAAACATTTTCTGTTGCACCCCATTTGTGTATTATGAGAAAGCATTAATGATAATCTCTCAATAATGTTAATGATTATGACAATAGTATAACAATGTTTTTTTCCAGTGAAAAAAACACAAATTACTTTTTTTGTCGCCATAATGATTATTTTTATGTCATTCTTGCTCAACACCTAACTTCATTTTTATCATCCACCGCTTGATATACAGAGCTCATTAATAAGGATTGCCCGGGGCAAGTAAAATGCCACGCAGGGCTAGTAAATCTAGCAACTCACTTGCCCGATCAGAAGTCAGATGCATTAACTTTTGGAGGTGATGAAATTGGAATTGGGAAACGATCATTTGAACAAAATTTTAAATCGTTTACAACAGGTAAAGCCACATAATTAGACTTGTTCCAGTTGTATTATTTCAGGGCTCATTCAACTTACAAAATAGCCTACATGGTCTATAAAGGTGTGTGTCACTGCCCTCATGTGCACATTCAGAGTGTCATCCCATGTTCCCTGTGCCAGTTGAGTCCAAGGAAAATGTAGAGACTAAAAATATGCACCCTCTTAACAGCTCCCACTCACTTACCTAACAGAGTGAATCACTGCTTCATATGAGTGGAACATTTGCAAATGACCTTGTCATTGAGATCTGACACAAAATACGACTCATGCTGTGGGATTATGTATGCCAACACAGTTTAGCCTATATATACAGTATGTGTCTATATGGTATATGTGTACACAGCGTGTGTATGTGTCTGTGTGTGTTGTTCTAAGAATCAAGGTGTGTGTTTTTGAATGCACCTGTGTGATGCTGTGTGTGTGCATTCATACTTCACTGAGCCCTTCATGTGAGTCATCTCCTTCTCCTGAAGCACCTTTTGTAGTAAAGAGCTCTGTGTCATCCTTATTTTAAATGCAGCACAGAGAGAGAAACATGTTCACACAACTGAGGAAAGCTCTTACTTATAAGCTGGCCACTTAATTAATGTTTTTAACCAATTTATAACTAAGCACACCTGCTCCTCATTTTCACATCAAGCATATATAGATACAGTACCCCCTCAGTATGTTAGGGCAGCAACTGACAATTTTAGAGCATGAGAGAATTCCTGCCTGGAACATAATCAAAGCAGGAATTCTGTTTCCTGACAACATATAATTGGGAAAACTAATTATTAGAATATAAATGTAATTTCTAGGAGACAGGGCTGGTTGTTGAATCACAGCAAACTCACGAGAAACTGTTGACAGCATGTACCTGCCCCATCAATATCACCAACACCTAGATTCAGTACCCAGAGTAACAGCATGCAGAATGTAATATATAAATGTTAATCAGGTAATCGTTTTTTTCTTGTACCTTCGCAGGACAGACATACGCACATCAGTCACACTATGACTAATGTGTACAACTGGATTTAGGCCTGTCAAGGCAACATTTGTAAGGTGTAAGAAGAAAATTATCTGAAAATGGTGGATAAATTATTCTATGGTGCAGTTAATCCACTTTTCAGGGCAGATATCAGTACTTCTATATGTGGCTGAAGTCAATCTCGCTCGTTCAGAGTTCACTCACCTCCAGCTCTCTCTTTTTGGCCGTTTCTTTGCCTTCTCTGCACAAATTACAGCATAATTGAGCTGCAATTAGTGTGGAAAAGCTTCTAATTAATATTTTCACCGGATGTGTTGCCTAGTAACACAGCTGTAATTGTAGGCTTAGTCCACCTGTCACTCAGTTGATCAATATTCATTTTGACTGTCAAGGCTTAAGAGGCCTGTTGGTGTTTGCGTTTTGTGTGGGGTGTCTTGTCTTCATAAATTATCGTCATTTGACTTTATTGCACTTAGACACACTCATCACTCAGTAAATATATCCTATGAAGTGTTCAGCAATATTATTATCATATTACTCCACCGTCCAGTTTTTCCATGTCAGGCCAAGCACTTTATACTCTGTCATCTCTTGTCGACGTAATGGAACAGTGATGACAGGTGTTACTGCGAGGGAACTCACCTTGACCTTAGTGTCTGGAACGATGCCAGCATATGCTGAAGCATCCCAATTACAGCTGCCTTACGTATAGATGTTGAAAGGCTGGTCCAGTTACCTCTTACCACAACTGGATTAGACCTGCTCGTTCCAGGAAGTTTCCTAGATCGTAGAGCAGAAAGAGCTGGATAAAGTTGACAAGTTCATGTGGATTAAAAGCCTGGAGTGGTGTTGGTCTTGAAGTCTAAACAGAAGACTTGGTTCTCTTAAATATATTCATTGGCCACCTTGTAGTAGTGTGTGATTGTTATGGATTCAACAGGTTTTGGCTGTATGGAGACAAGCAAAGTGTACACTTAAGAAAAAAACAGTACAGCCAAGGCGCCTTTATAGTGTTCAGTTGCAGGGAATTAAGCACAGCTATATATAGAGAGACGTGCCATGCTCTACTATGTCCCCTTGAGAAATTATAGGACAATGATCCACATGATGACAAGTGATTTTTATCATAAGATTAATGTCATTTAAAAATGGAACAAGATGTTTTTGCAAAATTTATCATACGTCAAAAAAATGCTCTTCTGATCTCTGCAGAGCACCTGTTAGTTTTGCCGAATTGTTATACTCAAATGTGTGCGTTCCTGGGGAAAAACCTTCTATTGATGGTGTTTATTCCAGAGAACTCTTATACAGCTCGCAGTGCCAAAGCTTTTCCTGCAGCAGCCCCTCATTTGTCAAAGCTCAGTGATAAACAAGTTTGCCCCGGAGTGAGCGCATCAAGCCAGGCAGCACATCATACAGATGGGGAGAGCAGCTTGCTGGAAGCAGCTTGAACAGGTTGCCAGTTTTATAGCTGCCTGTCAGCCCAGTGGCCCACCTGGTTGGACTGTTAGCCCCTATCCACCTTCCCTTGTTGACAGTTTAGCATTTAGCTCGCCCTCATTGAAACATTGATGAACAAGTGTTGTGGTGTAACTGAGCAGCTACAGATGAAACAGTGTTACATATTTAGGTAGTGGCTTTAACATCTCGTTTTATTTTCATGACAATAATACATACAACACACAACGTTTTACTCTGCTGAATCGTGATTATAGCACAAAATAATAGTTTTGGTGCTCAGGTGGAGTTTTACTGTCAGGGTTATTGCAGTGTTTTCTCAATAACCTGAAAAACTTGATTTTAGCGTACAGGTATATTTCTACCCTTACTCTTTTATATTTTTGAACAAAAAATCCTATATTTTGAGAAATATTTATGAAATCAACAAATCTATTTGGCTATTTCTGATGCTGAATCTTTAGGATATGGAGATATCTCTCTCTCTCTCTCTCTCTCTCTCTCTCTCTTAACATTTTTTTTTTTAAAGTTTACAGTGTTTTTATTTTGCCACAGGGCAGTTTGCAGTTAGAGAACTTTTCAGAATTGGCTGTGACCTCTTTACAGTACATAATGACAGCAGGAAATGGCTCAGTGCATTTTAACACACTATTTTTAAAAAAGAAGTTGCCTCATGCTTATTCTGGTCAAGCAAACACCCGCCTCCTAGTACCTTGTGCCGTGCTGATTTGTTTATGATTTTAACTTTATCAGGGCCCTTGGGTCAGACAGAGAGAGTACATAAAGCAGCATACGACCTGCATTTTATATTCTTGGCTTTAGTCTTTCCTCGGCCTGGACTAACAAGCTGACAAGCTTGACAAGCTGATGAGTGCTGGTATTTAAAGAGCTTCTGGGACCAGATAGCTCCACTACTCAGAGGACAGCACAACAACGTTCACAGATGAAGCTTGTGAGTTTCTGATGCTTGAGCTCCTCTCAGAGCTTTCCGTATCATGAAACTGTGCGTCAAATAGAGATCCTCCTGCTGGCGCATTGGGATTTACCTCCAACCATAAAGTCAGTAAACTAAACTAGTGTCTCCTGCATGAATAATACTACTAGTAAGTAACACGTGATGTTTTACTGGACGTCAGAAAATCTGATGTTGTTGAGACTTTCTGCAAGCCATTATGATTCTCATGTGATAAGTAGCATGCAAAATAAATTACCTACACTGATATGTACACTATTTTTTTTTTTGCATTCTTTGCTAATTGTATGTAGATATTTATTGTGTGTCCGTCCCAGAAAGTGCACTTTGTTATGTATTTATTTGGGGGTCTTCTCTTCCCTAAGTCTTTGTAAATGTTGTTAAGCTTCTTTTATGCAGTCCAGTTTAGGGTCTGACCTTCACACAATGGAATTAGTTTTTCTTTTTGAAGTGAAAAGAAAAAGAAAAATTAGATTTTAATGTCCAACATCTATTTAAAATATAGAAAGATTCATTATGCCTGTTGTACATGTCACTTTAATGAATTGAACCCTGGCTTGTTTAAATTGCAACAATGCGCACCTGCTCCCCACTAGGTGTTAGGTTTGCTGTTATAATAGTTGGGATGACTCAACAAATGAATCAATGGAGGACCCAGAGCAACATGGCACAGTGTAGTTTTCTTCTTTTCACACCTTCATCATGGAAGTGCTGGAAATCTAACCTGCAGAATTATTTAATTAAATAATTAAGCCTGTCACAGCCAGATAAACCTCTAAATATATTCAAAATCTGTGTCTGTGACTTTCCCATGCTGGCTCACTGGTAGCGAGGCGTTTTAGCAAAGATTGGTTTTCCAGAGCAGAAGGGAGGAGCTACCGTAGCAACGGAGTAGGCTACAGCCATGGGTTACAGGCTATAGCAACTAGGATGTTGAAGCCTGTGTCATCATAACCCCACGATAGTGTTTGTGTAATTGTGGTCACTGCCGGAAGAGGGAGACAGAAGCTTCCCGCTGCAGGTTTAAGTCAGCTTGATGTAATGAGTTTCTAGCATTTTTATCCTTTTTACCATTCAAGTCAACTAATGTTATGGATGATAACAGTAGTATATCAAAGAAAACATTAATATGTGCAAGATTATTGTGGTTAGTTTTTCACTTTCTGTGTCAAAATAAACGTGAAAGTATGTGATTTTTTTTTTTTTACTTTAGATTGTACCTGGTTGCTGTTTATTTTAATTATGGAAAGAGAAAAAAAAAATCCTGCACATTGTCAATCACTTGGAGTGCAAGAACTGTGTTGTGAGTGTATAAACAAACATACAAAAATGCATCAGTGACTCCAGTGTGCATTCACATCACAGATAAGGCCTCGCGGTTGTATGCCTCCGTGCACCAGTCAAGTTGCACTTTACATCCATGTCTGTCCAGACTCATATAATATATGTAGTGACTGATTGCAACAGCAATCACCTGAAGCTCAATATCAACAAAATCAAAGAGCTTTTAGTGGACTACACTACTCAAAATATGGATGTTGCTGCAAAGAAGCTCTCAATTCTGATACATGGATTCTTCACACACATGTTCAACCCGGCGGCACAGAAAATCTATACAATTTGTGGGAAAAGTTGTCATAATTAGCATATGAATCCTTGAAATTGTGTTTAATAGGTCACAGTGACCTTGAACTTTGACCTCTGACCATTGAAATCTAATCAGTTCATCCTTGTGTCCAAGAGAATGTTTGTGCCAAATTTGAAGATTTTCCGTAAAGGTGTTCCGGATGGACAGACAACCCGAAAACGTAATGTTTCCGGCCACGGATATCGCTGGCGCAGATGCATTAAAAGGCCATTTTGAAAGATGTTATGTTAATGATGTTCTGATCTGCAGGTGCCACGGCTTGCACTGTGGAGCACCAGTAACTTTATCCATTTGGTCTGTGGCCGAGGACTGGGCTGGTCCCAGCTGCCCACTCGGGTGCCAGCAGAAACCACCAGCTGCTGGCCGGCCGGCCGGCAACCTGTTAAAAGTTGTTTTTTTGATGGGGCTGTCAGGTGTCCACTCCAGCTGAGCACATTAAGATGAATGAGTGGAGCAGGTTGGGTGGTTCCAATGTAATAGAGGGTTTACACCAACAATAGCTACTGCAGTGCTGTAGCTAATGGGGATCCTAATAAACTAAACTAAACTAGTGGCATCGGTGTACACAAAGCAGCAGCCTGAAGATCATGTACATTTAAAGTTTACATAAATAACAAGGGGGCTATGATCGTTTACAAACACATCTTTCTCAAAAAAAAAAGTGGGAAAAAATCATATTCATATTTCACATTGATGAGTCACAAATAAAGAAAATACTCAAAAACAGAGTAGGCAGGCACATTAAGACAGAATAACTAGAAAAGAATACTAAATGTATTTACAATCTGCAATATATCTCAGAGTTCCTCTACCTAATATCCTGAATGCTTTGACAAAATTCTCTTAATGCAAGACTCACTTGCAACTATCAACATGAGATCTTAAAAACAAGATTATTATGGGGTTACTCCAACAGCTAATTTGTAATCATCCCAAAGCTAAAAGGAGATAAACATATACAGGACAGCATCTAAAGATGAGTAAAGTACTGGTGGCTTTACCGTTTGATTTTAACCCTGAATAGAGGGACCTTTTCAATGCAAACCACTTTAAAGTGAGTTAGGCCGCCCACATCTCTCTCTGACTGACCTATTCTGCTGTCTACTCATTAATAATGTCCTGAGA
This sequence comes from Hollardia meadi, assembly GCA_037974645.1. Lineage (NCBI taxonomy): Eukaryota > Metazoa > Chordata > Actinopteri > Tetraodontiformes > Triacanthodidae > Hollardia > Hollardia meadi. Next base: position 6,868 of record JBBPCS010001594.1, read on the forward strand.
TGACAGACCATTTACTGATAAAAGACTTTGGAGGCAAGAGCAAAAGTCTGAGCTCTTATCCAGCAGCTGTCTGACAGTACTGAGACACATTTTCTTTCACGTCTGGCAGAAAGAGAGTGGCCACATATTTCTGCCTCTGCCTGTGGCTTGTTCGGTCAGGAAAACAATCAATGGGTTGTGATTGAAAATGACATTCACCTGCATTTATTGGTATGTGGTGTAAAAGTTTAAGCCCAGTTTAAGTGGTGCAACCAAACATTGAACCATCTTGGTTTCTGGCAGAGGCAGATCAAAAAGTCTGGAGTCTGGATTGCAACACTGTTATAGTTAAAGATTTTTTACAGCACTGTATTATAATCAATTAATTTATGAATTTAAAACATGGAATAATTAGATTTACATTTGAACAATTCTTTATTAAACAAAACATATAATTGGATTTGCTAATTAATAATTGTCTGCCCTTTGCTTTAAATAGGTTAATTCATCAGAAGTCCAGCTCACAGTGCAGCAGCAGCTCTGGTTAGCCATGATGTTGGGCAGGAGTCTGGTCCTTCAAACACATTGAATTATTATTCACATTAGTCTGATTAATAATCCCAAGTCATTCTCCTTTACCCCTCCATTTTACATATGCCCATACCTTACATTTGGAACATGTCGGTGGACCTTTTTCATTACTGACTCACCAGAAAACATCATTGTTGGATGAATCTCTAAATCCATGACTTTGGCAAGCTCCTCTCATGGCAACATTCATCATTCGTCATACAAGCACTAACCTTGCAGGAAATGATTGTCGTCACCCACAGAAGGCACATCTGAGCAGAGATGTTTTATTTTAACCACTGAATATTGGCATTTTCTAAGAAATTACATTAATCACAAATTATTTAATTGGTTTCCTAATTATTTTTTTTCCATTTGTGATGGCAAACGTAATCATTGCCTGGATTATGTTCAGAGCAGGACTTCGTCTACACAGACCGGGTTTTGTATCCTCGTGGTTAAGTAAGGCAATAAAAACACATTGGTTAAGGTTTGGGAAATATTTTGGTTTTCGATTAAATATTACTAAAGATGTCTTGTGCTTTAAGTCCCTGTGGACTTTTTCTTTATTAAACCAAGATTATGACCTTCCCTAAACCTTAAGCAAAGTGTTTTTGTTGCCTTAAGATAACCATAAAATGTAAATAAAAATAACTCTGTAGTCACTAAGAGCAATTACAAAAATTGTCTGGCAAGATGATGTATTTTGGCAGAAAACTAATGAAATATGTTGTTAATTAACATCTTCCTGACTATATTTATTAGCAAAACATATTTGCTGTTGCAAATTATATGTAATTAGACATTATCTCTAGAAGACGCGGTTATATTTCTCTTCTGATCAAGTCTTATTGAACCTAATGTCCTGTGTCAATTCTAATATGAAATGCATATTCTAATGTTGTGTTTGTTGTTGTCAAGGTTAGGGTGAACACCTGCTTGTGTTGAAACACCTCACCATCTTTAACAGTCATGTTAAAGATCCACTGCAAGACTGTAGTAAAATATCATTCAAATATCACAGTAATCGCAGTAATAGTCTGCAGCTTTGAAGTCCATGTTGCTGGTTGGAGGCTGATTCCAGTGAACACATTTCCATACCACTTTCATCTCTCCACCAGTCAAATTGAATTTTTAGAACAGCAAAAGATTTTTTTTTTTTTTTTTTTTGTTTCTGTTTGATGGGAGGGTGCATTCAGCGAATCTGACGATAAAATGTCCAACACCATAAGGACTTAATTGATTCCATTATCATATTACACAGCACCCATAACAAAGAATCCAGTTGGACTTTTGGTGACATTTCCACATTCACAGCAGCGCTCGCGTTTAGCTGCAGCTTGATTTATACTGTCAGTCTGCCACAATCGCTCAGCCATTACAGGTATTTAGAGGCTGTGGGCTCTCACAAAGAAGCATGTCGCTTTGTGTAAGCTGGGAATCATCTTTTATTATCTGATAAATAGAGAGAAGCTAGAACAAGATACTTATCTACAGGCCTCTGTCGTGATGCTGTGATGTGTGTCAGAGATAGGCCATCCTTGTCAGCTAATGGATGTCTAAGAGCTGGGTTATATGATTAAGCGTTCATACCTTCTGACTGAGGAGACTGTCAACTTAATTTAAGCCTTTTATCGATATCAAAGATTTTTAACACATGCATTTGGACATACATGTCTTCCTATAAAATTTTGCTGTTTGGTCAATAAAATATACATATAAAATTGCAGTTTGAATCACACTAAAGCAAAAGACCCTGAATGGAGTCATGTTTCTCTATTGCCCCCCTGTGGAGACTTTAACAACATACATATACACATTTTGATTTAAATGTCTTTCAACGGGTTGTACATGAATTTGCAACACCTTTGATTAATGTCCTCAATGACCTTTTTTTTTCTTTCTACAGATATGAAGCATCCAAAGAGGCCCGATTGGCTGGACAGCAGCCGTCCTCCCAAGAGTCAAGAGGGCCAGGAGGAGGAAGAAGAGGAGGAAGATGAGGAAGAGAAGAGGGTGTTGGAAGGGCGCAGGGCCAAACGAGAGCGCCGTCAAAGCAGCAGTAGCGCCACTATGTGCCAGGTGTGCACCATTCAGCTGAACTCCAGCGCCCAGGCCCAGATCCACTACAGAGGGAAGACACACCAGAGGAGGCTGCGCCGACTGGCAAAGGCTGTTAACGCAGGTAGGAATGCACCAATTTTATGTTCTCTATACTTCAGTTACGTGTGCAAATGTTGACTTACCTGCTGATTTACAGTAGATTATTAGAATTTAGGTTTTTATAAGGGTATCCCACTAAAGGTGTCTCAGTTCACATCTCTCCACAAATGTAAAACTATGAACAGATCCCAGAACTGATGAAATCCAGACACCTCAGGACAAGGAACTGAACTTGAGGTGACTGCTTTCCAACATTTATACAATTGATAAGAACTGAATAACATGTGACTCAAAACATCTCACTGCAGTGTATTATATAAAGGTTTAATTTGAGTCCTTTTTAGAGATATCTGTAATTGTTTCTGATGCTATATGACTGGCTGGACTTACCTCTGTACTAATTTCTTCTGTTGTATTATTGGCCACTTTATCCAGTGCAGCCACATACATTTACAGAGCTTATAATGGCTTATAATTGGCATGCGAGCTCAGCCACACATACATAGCACTTTGCTGCTGATGAAGACTGTGCGACACAGTTGAAAGATAATTTTTGAGACTGTAGTTTGCATAATTCTAAATTCTGGGCTTCCAAAGTGAGTCATATTATAATGAATATCAAATAAGAATATTTGTGAGCTTTAGCAGACAATCACCATTTTTAAATGGCTTCTCAAGGCAAATCAAGACAACTTAAAGAAATAGAAAGACGCCAAGGAGCCCCTATGTGAGTGGACATTTCCCACTTTTTAGGTGTAACTAAAAACATTAATGATGGCTGCAGTAAGCCCTGCCAGTGAGACATCATGCACAATACGAAAAACTGAAACTGAAGCACCTACATGGAACAGAGCCATCATTTATGTTGACAAGTTAACATGTCTGCTGTGAAAAATGACACTTACAACTAGAGAGGATCAGTGTTGTCAGTCTGACACTGACTGAAAGACTCATAACTTTATATTTGCTTGACAAAACCACAAACTGCCTCAAAATGACCAGAGTTTAATCAACAACTCTTACACTCTGAACAAAAACAGAACATTATGAACTTCTTCAAATTGATATTTACTGCTGGGCTGTTGTATTGTCAATGGTTCTGTTATTTTGTCATCCGCAGCATTTTAATCAATTTTTCCTCCGCAGAGGGTCTGTTTACAAGTAGCAGGAACATATGCTGCTTTGTTTCTGAGCCTCCTGCTTCTTGGTGCCAGAGTAATACTTGCTAACAGTCAAAGCGTTGTTACATGTCAGAGTGCAGGTACTGGGTCTGGCTTTTACAACTGCTGCATAGACAGATGAAAGCACACAGAAAGTGAAAAAATATGGTTTTGAGCCACCTCATCCTGAAAAACAACCAGAAAAGATTTGTTTATATCCCCGGCACTGACTCTGCAAGTTCCACTTGAAGTTGTGCTGTTTGGTGTTTATGCAAAAAAATAAAAATAATGGAGAAATTGTTTTTGAGCAGACTTGGAAACTGTACCCTGATACCTAACACACCTTGTTTATTCAGGTGGTGTTTTTTTTTTTTCATTTTGACTTATAGCGTACTCTTTCTGTCAGTGCTCACATCTGCAAACCATGAGGAGATGTTATGCATTCAGTACATATTTACAGTTCCAGCAGAGCACCTCGCCATTTCCAGGCATTTTCTGCACACCTGTTTTGACGAGGGGCCATTAATCACCTTCACTCATCACCACCTGCGTCACTCGGCGCTGACCAGCTTGATCAATCAGCACTACCAAAAAAGAAAAAGCCTCTAAACAACTGAACAACTGGCCAATAAGATGGCACTTTGTAATGTTGATTTATGAGGCTGTCTCTCTCTGTAGGCCTACCACACATATTTAGCTGCTCCAATGTAACACAACTCATGAAATTAAATTAATACTATAGCCATTGTTTATGTCTCCCTCACTTCAATCACATTTTGTTATGTTATATATATATATATATGTTATGTTCTATTGACTTTTTCTGTGTCAGATAATAGCCTTTGCAGATCATCATTCATACTTAAAAGTGGGAGACTGATCAAGAGCATAAGAACAGAATTGTTGTGTGCATGGTCCCCATTTTGGGGGGCTTGTTCAAACAAAGTATTGTACATGGCATACACATTTCTTTCTTTTTTCCCCTCCACCACACAGTATAGTGTATAAATACAGATTTCTGACACTGAAATTAAATGGTGAACAGTAAATCCACTTAATACAGATAGTTGGGGTACAGCTGTCCGTCAGTTACTGTATAATAAAGATTGTTTATCAATACAGACAGATTATTCATCACTAGATGAGTTAGTTTATGCTGCCTGCTTAAATAAACCAAAAATAAAGCCAACAGCAGAAAAAGTGTTTAATCTATAGGTGGATTATATCAGGTCTTCTAATTGTTAGCATGCTAAGATATCACCCACAACAGTAGTGTTACTTTGCCATTGCGAAGCAGATTTACCACAACAAATCTGGATTTTGATTTGCACGTGGCAACACCGTGCAGATTATGTGCAGTTCTCTGCAGTGGCTTTGCTCTGTGATGCAAAGAGTGTTGACAGACTTGACAACTTGATAGGTGATCAATTTGTCAGTAGCGTAATCGTTTAGGCACACTGACAAACAGGATCCTTCAAACTTCCCTGTTGCATATTCAACTATACTCTTCTTTGACCCGACACATCTGAGCCTCCACCGATCCCTTGACTCACGTTAACACAATAAATACAGCTTACTGACTCTGTGCTCTTGACCCTTTGTGAGGCTCTTTGCAATTTTCTACTTTTGCCTTTGCGGGAACATGTTTTAAATCTGCTAAGCAAGAATATTTTTGGAAAGTGAGTTAATTTAATCTTCAATTTGTTAGGGCACTTTTTTTTAAATGATCAAATTAAAGACGGTTGGATTGGATATTGTGCATGTTGACCCACTGGCCCCTTTTCCACCTGGTATTAAAATGTGATCTGTATCTGGATATGTTATCTGCTACTGCGTCGACAGTACTTGAAGCCTTTGCTGGTAAGCTAGCAGAAAGCAGCAGAATTATGGGACCTTTCAACTTGTTGGGTTGATTTTACTTTTTCAGAAAGTGGTCACGCTATGCAGATTGCACTTATACCACAATGCCAGCCTGATTTGGGCTGGCTGACCGGTTGCATTGTGATCCCAAGCATTCTGCATGTGTTTACACCTGCATTAACATTTTTCCTTATCCAGATGGCATTGTGATGCCAGGTGTATGGTATGTACTCTATTTGTCTCATTACACAGTAGTTTTTTTATTTTTTAAAACTTAGCTGTTTTATACTAACAGGATTGACTGCAGTCAATTAAACTTGACCAATGGACATCAAAATGTTTTGGATTCAATTGCTGTTTTTTTCTGGTTTTTCTGAGTTTTGTTTTTTTTCCAAAAACATAATTTTCTTTGTGCAGTGCATTGTGGGGCAATAGTGCCCATCAACAGCAGACTCAATTAACCAAGTGGCCTATATCTAGTCTGCATGTTGACATACAATATAGTATACTGTATTATGCCAATATTTCCTTGTAAACACAGTTGATATTCAAAACCTGCTCAGATTTAGTTCTGAAATTGGGTCACAGCTTTTGTCTGATTGTGGTTAGTTGTAGCCCCTCATTTCGACTGTGTTGCCATATTTATCTAACTGAAGAGTTTTATCGCCTAGAGAATGCAATGAATGCGTTACAGTGCCACAGCAAACTGGCAAAGTGTGCAGTGTCTTTGGAATATGACCTCCATTCTTCTCTATCTTGCTGACGACAGCAGCAACTGCTTTTCTTACTGACAGATTCCTCTTAAACAAGGGGATGACGTGCAGGAAATTCTTCCCATACCATAATGAACACTCTGCAGTACAGTATAAAGAATTTAATCCTCATTGTACTGTAATTACAGTGGTGTTATTATTGTAACCACCAACTATTTTAACACGTATTTTCTTCTGTTTTGATGTAAAGTCATTATTTATTCATCGTTCATCATTGCACCCTCTTCATGATGTGCCACGTGTTGAGATTGAACTTGTGCATCGACGGCATCAGCACTGACAGAGTTTAAACACCCGACCTGCTGCAGGCCACAGTGTCAGAGCCATCTCCTCCATTTAATTGATTGTTAAGATGAGACTCGCTCATGGGCAGCTTGTGTCACTCCCTCTGGGTGAAGGGTCTCTAGTTTACCCACATAGGGCACAGAGGGATTTCACACCTGTCATTGTTTGAACCGGTTAAATGAAACTTACAGCGTTTGATTCATTTTGGTTTGAGTTGTTTTGAAATTTGACAATACCAAAGTCAAATTAAGCAGTGTGCCAAACAACTAAACTAATTAAAAAACAGCCATGAAATGGTTTATTAGATCACGGGCAAGAAAAATAGCCTGTAAAGTATCCTTTTAACATAAAACTGCCTAATCTTTTGCCAGTGTCCTGTACTGCTTAACCATATTTAGGCCTGCATCTAATCTTTTTTTCTCATTATTGATTCATCTAAAATGTATTTCTTAAGTAATTGATATTTTTTGGTCGTGAAAATTTGAATTGTACGTGCCTGGAAATTCAAGGTTTTGCTGTTACTTTGTTAAAGTCAAATATATTCAGCTTACTAGTACAAGACAAATAAAGCCAGACCTGGGACCAGAGTGTCTGTCAGTCTTGATCAATCACTTCTCAAAATAATAGTAATTAATGAAATGATTTACTAATCGTTTCAGCTCAAGTTACATTTACAACGAAACTTTCTTTTGCTTCTTGAAAATATCTCATTTGTTTTGTTTAGTTTCAAAAAGTAATTTGCATATTTCATCAGTCACAGTTTATTGGATACCTGAAATGATCCTTTTTTAATATTTCTGCAGATCTGCAGTATAAATTGTAAAAATGTAGTTTACCCACACACATACTGGCATGTATTTTCTCTAGCAGTGGCCTTTATTAATGAACTCATAAATTTTCATATCTTACCAACAGAAAAACACCATGGATAATGAACTGTAGTGCAAGATTGAAGGATATTCTTATCGAGCATTAAGCATCTCTTAGCTGATATTTCAACATACAACATGACTTATCAGTAGATTCAACAACAGTTTTCAGTCAGAAAATTGCAGCCAGGCAGATCTTCTGTTGAACCTTGTAAACAAATAGCAAGGAAAATTCCCACACACAAATTCCCACAAATGCCAAGTTTTATATCATGTCTGCCTATTGTCCCGCAGTAGAAACTTGAAAGGAGGTTGAGCCAAGTCAATTAAGGTGACTGCGACTGTCTTCCCTCTGTGCTGCAATGAAATCAGCCTAATAATACTTCCCACAGATGTGCTCGCATTCCCTTTATTTAGCCTCATGAAGTGATTGCTCAAATGAAAAGAGATTTTAATAGGGTGATTCTCGCTGGGAGCCTTTTGAAAAAGGAACGGACCAAAGCACTTTCCACTTTCTACACTTCACACAAAGCTTCTGAGCCACTGTGGGGTTCAGGCGTTTCAAATTTCCAGCATGATGTGTGTTTGTGTCATGCATGTGGACTCGCCATTTTATGATATGTGTGTATACTCTCAAAAAAGAGAAACATGAGAAGTATGTGTATTGCTTTTAAGGTAAATGTGCACAATTCAGCTTAGACTAAAAACCTAAAGGGCAGCGCAAGTGCATAAAGTGAAATGTGTGTCTTGTAAGTTTTAAAATCCACCTGTGTTGAAGGCTCAGAGGGATCAGAAAAAAATCCTCTTCCTTGCAGTCATAACATTTTACCTTGACACTGTTTTGTGTCCTTGTGATGCCTCTCTGCTTAATGTCAGAATGAAGCCAAAAAGAACATTAACTTAAAAGACATCTAAATCCATCTAACAGCTAAGCCAGAAATTGTACTGTACATTTCCCAGGGTTTAATGCTTGATGACAGTGCTTCCAGCTCAGGTGTTTACAGGTGGGAAGACAGTGAGGGATCATGTGACTCATAGGCCTGTGTCCACATTTCTGTATTTCCTTCCATCTACATCCTCCCCAGGCCAACAGCAGAGGTTTTCACAGAACCACCTTCGCCTAGTAACTGACACCTGACCCAGGACCAGTGTTGAGCCATGCAGGTCTAACTTATTGATTCTAATCAGGTCAGGTAGATGCCTTTGTATTGACTCAGGTCATTGTGTCATCATGTATCTGAGTTGTTCCACGAGGACTTCCTTACAGTTTACAGTGTAATCTCACCAGTTACAACTGTCCACGTTTTGGGACTCAGGTCAATTTTTAGAAAAAATGTCCAATGAAAACTTTACCATTAAAGGTAATGTCAGTTAGGTTATATGACTATACCTTTGAAAGTACAAATGGTCAGGGTAAAAAATGACTTGTAAAAAGGCTGTACTCATAATCGTACAAGCTTTTCAATGCTTTAAAAAAAAAATACTAACTATAATAATAATGAAAAAACTTCTTTTCTCAATTATTAGTAGCCTACTTTTACTTTTAATATTGGAATTACATTTTGCTTACATTTTCAATGCATAGCTTTTACTGATGGAGTATTTTTAATTACAGTTTTGCTACTTTCAGGATCTGGATGCTTCTTTTACATGTCCAACATTATGTCCATGTCAGCATCTCTTATTGTAGATGTTTCTTTCTCTAAGCTCTGAACTGTCGTCATTGTTTTTTATTGTTTTTATATTTGCTTCATAGTTGTGCACACTAAAAAAGGCATAAGAGTAAGGGAAGGGACATTTGTTGCCTGAGTTTTTTCTTAAGACAGTGCTTCTCTCCAGGCTTGGTGCCATTTTAAAGAGGTTTCTATGTTGCCTGGGAGGAGGTGTTACCTTAAGGCATAAGGTCGGGGATTTCATGAAAGACTGTAACATCATAGCTTGCAGGCTTACTTAGCAAGATGTGCTCTGATACATATCTTTGGGGAGGTGTACGGTTGGTATAGCATATGTCCATATATCCTCTGGATAGATGTAGTGGTTTCATATAGAAACCTAATGTGACTGTACTTGGATTTTCAGTTGTCTTTGAATTGATATTTCAAAGTCAATTTTTTTCAAACCTGAAAAAAATCATTTCCTGCACCATTTATAACAATTTTCCCACTGAAAGGGAAAATGAAGTCTTTCTTCTTTCTGGAACAATGCTTCCCCTCACTAATGGAAAATCTCTAAGTTTCTCAAAGCACTGCAGATTGACTTGGCTTTGTGCTTTTCTGAAGATTTTTTTCTGAAGGTTTGTACCTTCTCTAAATACACAATATCATAAAAAAAAATTCAAGAAAAGCATTATCCTATGTCTGCAGGCATATACATATGCATGCACACACATGCTGAAATAGCTATACTGTGTGAGCTGTGAAATGGGACATTTATCAGCTGGAGGTTTGCACTGCTTGGCCTCATTTCATACAGCAGGCTGCTTAGTAAAAGCAGACATTTTTAAGATGTCACTTGATCAGTCATCAATAGCCAATCAGCAGTCTGAAGGCCTGCAGGAAGAAATAGTAAGCTGGAGATGGAGATGCTGAAACAGAATAAAGGGGTGCATAAAGGCATATGGCACCAAAACCCTCTGGGGCTGATAGTGTTTAAAGCAAACAACTGTTTAACAGTATTTCCTACAGGTTAGGGATTACCCAGACAGCTGGATTCCAGGCTCAAATTAAACATGTAAATAGTTGTTTTTGCTATTCTAGATGGCAGTGCATTGGGGTTGTGTTTGTGAGTGCATGAGTCATTATCCTGCATTTGAAGCAGAGTCACAGGGGCTGAAGGCTCAGTGAATATATTTGAATACTTGAAGACAAACATTAGGAACACTGGGTTAATATTGATAATAAAAAAAGTATCACTTTGGAGATTGTTTGGATGTTTGGCATGATAATCTAGTACAGATCAGTATGTAGTTTAAATTTTTATGTCTATTTAGGAAGTGTAGTTATTCTAAAATCTATATATGTGCAATTGACTGTTAAATACTGTTAAAATACAGAAACAAATGTTTTGGGGGGTGAATAAGGTTGAGAGCAAAGAATCATTTCCCTCTTTGTTTCTGTCTCCCTGTCCTTTCCTCATAACCTTTAGTCGGTGATTTATGTAACATGGCAAGTCAGTTGTACACAAACATAAATACATGTAGATAGTGTACATACACTATATAGGTAAACGTAGGCATGCAGAGCCAATGCTTAATAAGTCCACAGCTAGATGAAATCATGCCGTGTGTAGCCGACACACAACCGCTCTGCTCGAGGCCGTCTCCTTGCTCTTTCATTTGAATGCAGCAGCCTGAAATCAAGTGTAAAACTGTCAGGATTTGTCAGTGTTGTGCTTCCACACCACATTTATTCAAGTGGACAAGGAGCCAGCAAGGGGTACACAGGGCAGACACAAACAGTGCGTGTGTGTGTTTTATATGACATTTGTGGCCAGGGTTTCAGAGTAGAGACTGTGAGAATAATTGTGTTTATTTTAAGTGATGATAGTGACTGTGGAATAAATAACGATACACCGAAGGCCTGCCCTCAGTGGTGCATTTAAGCCAAGGGCTTCTGGAATGAGCCAAGTTTTCGGATGCACTGAAACTCCTAAAATGGCCAACAATTGTTTACCTGAAAGCTCTAAGAAGCGGTAATAAGCATATTTTACTTAAGTAAAATGTATAATACCACAATCCAAAAATACTTAGATAAAAGTCCTACATTTAAAATATACCACATATACTGTATATATTCTCTTAAAGGGGCCATTCCACATAACGGTTACTTAGATTATTAATGCATTAACATATAAGTGGCAGACTATTTTTACATACTGCACTGTGTAGTTTAATCTCTGTAAATGCATCCTATTTTATAACCTTTTTTTTTTAAGAACAACATGCAACAAAGGTCCTAGTAGGACTAGTAGGTCCTAACTAACTGTCTTCCTAACTGTTGTGACTGTAAACTGTATCTGCAAACTGTACCGATCAACACAGGATGTATTAAATACAATATATTTTTATGGCTACTCTTTATTACCTCCTTATACTTACTGACCCCACTTTTTCACCCTACACTTTGCAAACTGCTGTTTATACTCATAAATGGCAAATATCATTCTTGGTTACATAGATGTCTAAAACATGTGATTTCTGTGTGTTTACTGTTGGGTGGTGAGGCCTAAATAACTGCCTCCCAAGCTTAAATGTGGGATCTATTCTCCCTTACTTTCACTGTCCTCAAATTCACTGTCCTCTTTATACTCAATCAGGTTGCTTTTTCCTCTTTAGACCCTACGATGTACTCGTGTGGTATTGTCCTAACAAGTAACGGAACTTGAGGCAACGGATGTAAAATAGTTCTGTCAGGACCACTATAGTCAAAGAAACTTGGATTCCCATTTGCAGTAAGTTATATTTGGTGGTATGGTATTTTTCTGGGAGCTCCCTGCCCTTCCACTCTTCTCTGCTTGTGCTGCTGTTATACTGTTTTACCATTAGCCCTTAGGAATCTTGGGGTTTTTTGGGGGTTTTTTTTAATAGTTTTTTGCCTTCATATACCATACTAAAAATGTTTACCACACCAATGTTTGGTATCTTTTTCAGCACATCACCTATATGATCTGACAATTATTTTTTCACTTTGACATACTGTATCATCATATTAAACCCAAAAACACATGTAAATGTTTTTTTTAAAGTAAATGTGTATGGTAATATCTCCGTTTTTACTTGATCTATCAACACCAAACAAAAACTGGTATGGAGATTAGAGCCAGCACTTTAGACAGGAGTTGACAGCACTGCTCTATGTGACAGTCACGTGATTTAATCACGCTGGCGTGACCAGGGACTCATTAACCTCTAACTGTTACTTGTTGTTGAGTCACTTTGAATATTCAAATGTATCTTTTTTTATTCCGGCACTGTGCTATATGTTTCTCTACTTCCTGTTCGACCCCAAAATGCAACATTCTAATTACTTTAGCACCTCGTGTGATTCATCAGAAACATGTTGGCAGATATAACAACTTGTCCTTGTTAATATTATTTTTCCCTTGGGCTTCTCTTTGTAGGGGTCACCACAGCGTATATGCTTTTGTGATTTGGCATAGGCTTATTACACCGGATGCCCTTCCTGACAAAACCCTCCCCATTTTATCTGTGCATGGGACTGGCAAATAGTAATGCACTGGCTTGTTCATCCCCAGTGGCTGGTGAGCAAACCGGGGTTAAGTATCTTGCCCAAGGACACTTCGACCCACTGACTGCAGGGGTCAGGGATCAAACCACTGACCCTCTGATCGGTGGAGGACCGCTCTACCTCCAAAGGCACAGCCGCCCCCAAAAGTCTAAACACTTATAATGAGAGAAAATACATATACATGAGAGTGTGTAGCAGAAGAGCAATATTTACAACACAAAAATGTGGTTTTATGAACAACAAACAGTTCAATTAAATATTACTCAGGTTTTCTTGGGCAGCACTTTAATCCATTGCTATTTAATTATGATGGCGATTATATCAGTCACACTAAAGTGGTGGTGAAAAAAATAATAACTTTGTGCTGCTTGACTGACTCAGGTTTTTTTTTATTGAAACCTCTGCAAACTCAGCCTATTGGAAATGTCGACTGGAGTGTGAAAATATCATTTATTTCAAATTAAACAGGACTTTGCAATCAATCATCAGAAACACCGGACTGCAGTATGCATCTCAAAAATATGCTGATGATGTCAGCATATACAGTGTATCATTTGAATGTGGATTTAAAAAAAATGCTTTAAAATGTTTCTTCCCACATAGCACAGCTGCATTTTAAGCAGGACTGTAAGCAGAACAGAAACAGATTGATAAATGATGCCTATTGTTGTCAAGTAATGCCAGGAAGGAATTTACATTTGAGTGTCCTTAAGGGAGCATGCAGGTGTGAACCCTGAATAGAAAATGATGCTGGGAAGAAGTAGAAGAAGGAAGGTGGGATGTTCATGTTGTTAATAGCCCATCCTCTGCCAGCACTCTCTCTCCTCCTCCATCTTTCTAACTCACTCTTTCGCTCTCCCTGGCATACTTGCACAGAGCAGAATGCACACGCACCATCACACTCTCAGCCTCTTTTCCTCCTCAGTCTGCCTCACCCGTTTCTCTCATTCACCTCATAAAGAGCGGCGTGATCAGCAGGGCACGAAGCTTTTTAATTGAAGCTACATACTGTATGTACCGTTCTTCAGCTGCGGCAGTTTGGATCACAGCCAAGACGTGTCATTGACCGAGAAAGGACTGCCATTTCATCTCAGTTTGGAGAATCAAAGTAGCGGAAAAGAGAGTGACAGTAGAGAGAAGGTTTTCTGCGAGAGGCACTTTGTTGGTTTTTGTTTCACTTCTGTGATGGGAGATAAACTGGCAGGAGAAGCTTAAGTCAAACACAGAAGAGAGCGGCAAGCAGAGGAATCACAAAACACGTGGAGATGCTGTTTGGTAAGACTGCTTACTCTTATAGTGCATGTGTCAGTATCTCTTATTAATGGAAATGCCTCACAAGTGGTTTTATCAGGCTTTATTTATCTTGAGATGTAATGTTTTCATGGATCCATCTGCCTACATGCATGCGAGTTCTCCCCTCAATGTGCGTTTTACTACAATGACTTTACATCATTGCTCAAGGGCAGCCTCGGTCTCCTGCCTACCATCTGCCCTCTTTCAGCTCCTCTGCATCCAAAATGAGTCCCCGGCCTGTTTGTTTTTCTAATTGACCCCTTTTGATGAAGCCAAGTGTGGAGTTCAGTCCAATACAAAACTGTCGCTCCCAGATGTGTCAAGTCATTTTAAAGCCACACAAGAACAGTGCTGATATCACTGTGCAGATTGCTGGCAATTATGACTTTTCCTCCCGAGGGAAATATGCCCAGATTAGCTCGTATAATTGGAGCCTGTTAAAGATAAAGGCAGTGTGGGGATTTTTAGTCATTTTGTTTATGTTTTTCCAGCTAAGGGAGCAAAATGCTGATTGCATTTAGGGTTTTTAAATTTAGAACCACTTCAGTTGTGCCAAATTAAACACACACACACACATACATACACACACTGGGTGTACTTACATATAGACACTTTACCAGTCTCGGGTTTAACCTATAGATGGATGCAAATGGAAGAATAATCAAGAGTTTAATATGAATAATATGACTGAAAGGATTAGTCAATCAACAGAAAATTAATCGTATATTTTGTCACATCCAGTAATCTTTTCAGTCACGTTTCAAGCAAAACTTCCAAAAGTAGCTGGTATCAGCTTGTGAGAATTTTCAGCTTTTCTGTTTTACGTTATTGATTGTCTGGGTTTTGGATTGTTGATCAGAAAAAAAAACATGGAATTTAAACATGTCAAACATAAACATTGCCTTTGGGAAGTTGTGATGGGAAGTTTTCACAATTTTTTAAAAACATTTTATGGAAAAAACAATCAATTAATTGAGAAAATAATCAGTCGATTAATCTGTAATTACATTGATTGTTAGTTGCAACCCTAGAGTATGTATATGTTTTTTTGGATGAAAACTGAGGCAAATTCTTGGTCTTTGAGGATGAGAAAGAAATGTGAATTAATATAAAGCGTATGTTTAAATTATGTGTTTACGTCTGCATCTTGTAATACTTCAATGTCTTGTGGAGACATACACACTGGGCTGAAATGTCTGTCTGTGTGGCAGCTCTGGATGCTTTCTTCTTTAAATGGCAGATTAGAGAGATCAAAGGGAAACAGTTGGAGAGGAGATAACTGTAGCGTTTTGCCTGGTGGCCATGCTACAGCTGTCCCCACCCCTCCATCCCTTGTCAAGAGCTCCGTTTTGAAGCTGAAGTGATAGCCTATGTATATAAATCTCATTCTCTTTTCTCAGAATGACATGCAAGAAATGCGGCGATGGGTAAAAATCCTCGATACAGAACACATTTCTCATTACTTTCCCCATGTCTTTTGTTCAAAGGTAGTAAACATGAAATGATATGTAGCACAGCAAAAACTGGAGGAGTTATAATGGCAGAGTTTGCTTTGCCGAATACATTGGATAACCTTTATAATATAGCATACCAGGAGCACAGTAGTGTTAAAACACACATTAAGAGCTCTGTATTGTTTATTATACCACATGACGGTCGATGCGAAACACAATCATCTACAGTACAACATGGTGACTGGTTTTGGTAATGAGGTTCACAGCACAATTTCACCTCAAATGGAAATTAACTGCACCCAGTGGTGTAAGATGCCTAAGATGTGATTGCCACATCCTTAATTCAAGTCTGGCTGGTAAAAATATTTCTGCAGCTCTTCTCAGGAACATATAATTCCAAATTGCTCTACAATACAGGAGAAAACATAAAAAAGAGTACTGATATGATCAAACTAACCAGGTAATACTGCAAAAACAATAAAATCATAAACCTCTGGTAAAACAATTTAAAAATAGGCACCTTAAAGCAACAGGATTGACCAAGAACAGGTTAAAATTATGAAAAACATCAGCTTTATAAAAGTGAGTATATTTAACCAATAAAATAAAAAAAAATGTTAACATTATGACATTGCAGAATTGTTTATTCCAGAGATTTGGGGCACATTGTCTCCCCTGTTTGCCCTCTCACATATTTTCTACTCCATTTTCTACATTTGTTTTCTACTGCCAACTAACAAATGCTGGAAAATGTCCACATATTCACACAGGTACATCTTATAGTCTAAAAAGAGGAAATACAGGAAATGGGTTGCGATTAGAACAAATTCTGAAGTGCGCACAGCCTCGCTTGAGTTGTGTCATTGTCATAAAAATAAAACCCTGTGATGTATCCTACCACCCACACACATATAAATTATTTATTATACATCAGAGGTCAAAAACACAGAAAAATTATCTTAAAATAATCTACAAATTACCTCAAAGATTGCTTGGTATTATGAAGTGCAGTTGCGTTTCGACTGTGTTTCGTTTATTCTCTGGTGTTTGCCAAAATCTATCAAATCTCACTTTACAATTTCCCAGTCAGAAATTTTCCTTTCAAAATTTAAAGCTAAAAGTAGCTACCTTTTCTGATTACTTTATCCAAAGTGGTTTCATATTTTTATAGAGCCATGTTAGTTAGTTAATTGGCTGAATTTTAACTTGACTTTAATTATTAACTTGACTATTATCTTGAAAAGAAAAACCTTTAAAAGGCTGAAGCTTAAGTTTACATAGTAAAATAAATTGCCTGTGTGACAAAGTAAACAAGGCTAGGTCAAAACCTAAATATGGCCTGACAGTGTCTATGGCCAATGTGTGAAAATATGACCAGGTGTGTTACAGGTGTTTGCTACAAGTGTTAGTGTTTATAATGTGAATTTCTGGATATTAAATGGTCACCTGCGATTTTCCATTGTGGTCCCAGTAATATATGTCGTTTCTGTTTACTGGACTTTGTCTGTTTATTCAGATTTTGTATTTTTGCCCATTCCTCTTTTGAATCTGGTTGCCTTGTGGGACTGATTCTCGGTTCTGCCTGCCTCTACTCACCTTCTGTGAGCTTTTATGGTTTTGTATTTAATATTAAACTGTATCAGCTCTGCCTCCAGTGTCTGCATCTGGGTCCATCCCCTTTAGTGTTCTTGGCACAAACTGTGACAATCCTTTAACTGTGCAGTGTTTTCGAACTGACCTTTGTTGTCTGGGCACAGTATGCTAGCCATAGTTTCAGGGCTTTTTCTTCTCTTTCCCATGATGACAAGTTTGTGGCATTGTTAGCATGCTTGGTGGAAAAATGTCACTTCATGTTATATTCCCTGAACACAGCAATACTTCTGGCATATCAGACATACTGCCTTTGAAACAACACTTGTGACAACAATTTTAGATGTCTTAGTTAAAACTCAATATTCAGAGTCAACTTTTCTCTTTTTTGACTCACTCATCCTTACTTATATCTCTGTCTTCACAACCACTAACATAACTTGTCACTTAAGTGAGCCAAGAGTCATTTAGTCCAATCTAAATGTAGATTGGACCAACACCCTCTATTGGAATCAAGTTAAATAGCAATACAGACTCACACATACCCCTACACCTCTAAGCCAAAATATCCCGGATACGAGCGCTGCCATCTTGTGCTGGTGACATAATTTGGAGCCAGAGTCTGTGCAGAACTGACTATCGAGTTCCCAACCATACACCCGCCTGTACAATCGCGAGCACGGCTCAGCTGTCGATTATGAATTTCCCCCCTGTTTTTATAGCATCAAATTACTAATTAATACCAAACTGATCAGAAAAATTAACACCCAAACATACATCAGCGTGATAAGAACTACCTAAAACAACAGAAGCTATCTTTGGGAAAACATTTGTTTGAGGTCTACTTTGAGTTTTTAGTTTGGCCCATGTCCTACTTGATATCATTGAGGGGGAAGAGACCTAAACTGCAATCAATGGAGTGAAACCCCTGTAAATACACACTGAGGTCGTCTGAGAAAACAGTCTGCTTTAAACACACGCCCCCCCGACCCACAACCCCCCTTGTGAGGAAACGCAAACACTCGGCCAGACCAATTCTGCAACTTAATTACTCCGCTACTCAACTCAGCTCAGTGACTCATTTGTATCTTACAGGCTGGCCCTGTGGCCCAGCCAATAGTGTTTTGAGCAAAACATGTAATGATGTAAAACTGGTAAAATTAAACATTTCTATGCTTGACTAAAAAGTTTTCCACTTTACGTTTCCTCTAAATCATTTATTAAGAAGCTATAACATTAGAGTCAGGCAAATGAAGTGTGATATTATGACCTCTAATAGCTATGAGTCAATCTGTTCTGTGGGGATGTAGAGAGAGACAGAAAGCAAGTATTGTGTCTTGTTATGTTACGAAAATGTTCTGCCAATGTTTTGGGAGGCAGAAGTTCGTGAGTCAGTTAGATTGGGCCATTAATTTTCCTGTTGGGGCTCGAATTCACTATCCAGCAGTGTTAATGGCTCATTATTCTAATTGAAGGGTATTGTGTATAGCGCAGTATGGTTTTAACTGCAATAATGATGTTATCTTGGAGAACAAATTTAATTTGACTACTGTGCTTTGACACAGTTCCTTGTTGTCAATGAGATCATTTTAGTTTAATTGTGTCACAGCAGTATCTAATACACTCGTCGTCAGTGTGGAGCCAAGTTTTTAAAGTTCAGCGCACATAAAGTATGATATGCTGACATTAGGGCGACCACAGTAGTATGTTTTCTGCTGTCCTCCTCCTCTCCTACATCTCTCTTCATTGCTCTCTTACTGCTTCAGCTGCCACTGGTTGAAGCCTGGAAATATTCCAAACAAATTAATTTGATAGCTAATCATACTGGGCGGACTGTTCAACTTTCCCACATGTGTTTTCTTGAGTTTCCAGGTACTCTGTTTAGCTAATACCCCTCGTCCAGACTGTCTGTGAGCCTCTGCCTTTTCAACATTCATCTGGATCGAGAGAGAAAACATTCAGCTTCAGTTCAAGAATTATCATTGACGTTATTGACTACTGACAATCAATGAGCAGCGTTAGTTAGCGAGTTAGTTATTAGGCTGTAACTAATCACAGCTCAGTGTTATTTTCGGGACAAATGGGAGAGGACTTGGGATTTTGGCATAACTGTTTGTCTTACTAGACTGTCCCAAATTTTTTGGGACATTCATTTTTAGACATTTGTCTCAGTAAATATACCAACTTGTGTGTATATCAAAACAGAAGGCCCTATTTTTGTGGCAATGCAACAAGAAGCACCAGCAGCACAGCGACCATTGTTTCCTGACTGTAGGATTTGCTTTACCCATCTGTTTGGTATTCTGGTGGTCAGTGCACACCAGACAATAAGACAATAATTCTTAAAATTTCAATCAGTTGTTTTAATTAAACATTCTCCAGCCAGTAGATGTGTTAAAATCACCAAGAAACAACATTTAATTGTGTTAATGCTGGACCATCACTCAATCTACTTTGCCATAGGAAAAGTGTCATCTTCAGTTCATTGAATCTCTGCAAACATATGAAGGCAGCAAGACAGATCTGTTGACAAGCTGTAGCCTCTGATTGTAGTGTGCAGTGCCATTATGCATGTTCGTCCACTGTGTTTACCTTGATTAAATTACATGCAGGTAACCCTTAACCCTAACTTACAGTTTTGTGTTTGTCATGGCGCTTGCACAATTAAAATGGAGTCCAGAGTCTCAAAACATCATTATATGTTTGTAATCATGAATTATGTGAACACCAAATTCGCCGTTTCACAACAGTTACAGTACTGTGTGTGACAATAATACAAACTAATTGTTGTAGATTCAATTTGTAACCAAAATAAATTAGACAATTTTCTCATGTCACCGTGTGAAATTAAATTGCACATGTTAAATTTAACTTTTATAACGAGTGGGTTAAATTTGGGTCCATGGTTAACAAGAGACGCAATTGCTAACAACATCTTTGATTGTTGATTGATGTAAAATTTGTTTTCTGGTCTAGTTATGTCTCTTTCACAGCATCCTTTCATGGTAAGGAAATGTGTTTCTTGCACTTGTACCATGAATGCCAAATTTTGCATTTGAACACATCATGTCATGTCATTTCATTTTTTTTTTTTTTTTTTACTTTTCAGGAACCCATTTCAATACAGTATGCATATAATCTGAGAGGACAAATGTAACATTCTCTTGAAATTTGCATGTGTTATTACAAATCTTATGCTGGTGCTATAGAGGTTTACCTTAAAACTGCTACGAGAAACTGACAACCCAAATCAGTCATCGTAGGGTTGACAGCGTGAGTTTGATTAGCCTGACTGTAGGAGTTCAGGCACACACACAAACACACACTCACACACTTGTTTCAGCCACTTAAGAGGATATTGCATTTATTTATATTGTCTGAATGCTTACCCAGATCCAAAGCATGCACTATGTACTAATCCCAACCCTAACTTTAATCTAATCCAAATCAATAAACAAGTTTTAGCCCTAAAATTAAATGTTAGACCTGGCGAGGACCTGAGTTTTGTCCCCAGATGGCAGGAGAGCCCTGCAGTGTGACTATGTTAACAGATTACTGTCCCTGCAGTGTGATCATTACAAGCACACACACTCATTTGACTTCCCCGGTGATTAATAATAATTAATTGAGGCTATGCTTGCAAACATGATGATGTCACCAGTGTAACCTTGCTTTTACACACACACACTGCAGACTATTTCTTATAGGGTAACGTTGGTAATGTTTAAAAGACATAATTGGCATGATTAGTCTTACATTTTAACATTTAACATTTGATTCACCAGCATGAAATTGAGTTTATTTTGAGGAAATATTTGCTTAATTTTCTCATTTGTATTTGTACAGTTAATATGATGTGGTGTTTCACACTAGAGAGATGTTTAAATGATCCTATATGTGAGTAATGGGCATTTTGATTGAGTTTAAAACATTAAATGCTGTTAAAGGATTAAGATTTGTGCAGTGACTTGTTCATCAAAATCATAGCAAACTTCTAGTTGGCAGCTTAGAGTGACTCACAGTACTGCACACTGCATCAAAAAGAGGGCAACATTTTTCCAAATGTATCATGGGAATGGAGCTGCATTCCAAGACCAAATACATTAAGTAATTTTAATGGTTTAGACATATGCCATGGATTTCTATTATGTTCTGGATTTGCCAAGAGCTCATGCAGCTTCAAGATATCTGGTAACCGGGGATATGCTGCGGCTCAGCATCACACCATTGTCTCCATAACAGTGAGAGGGTGATCTCATGGGTCTGTAGAGGCCATATGGTACTGTCTGTTGGCCACATAGTGAGGACACTGAAGGGTTGTTTTCAATGTGTTACAGATTGTATTATCTGCTCTGTGGCTTTTATGATTCAAATAAAATCACATATAATTTTTTTATTTTTCCAAATAATAACCCCTGAATTTAAAAGCAAATTAAATCCTACTAGAAGAGAGGGGTCATTTAAATAGTAGTAGAGTAGACACACAGAGACATTTTTATGTTGACTTAAAGGGAAAAAAATGGGGAAGAATTAGGACAGGGCAGATTGATTAAACTTGTTTTTAATGTGATATAACTCTGGGACACCAGGCCTGCTTCCCTTATCACCCGCTTTGTACACGCCATAACTGCTGACAATATATTCATCACTCCAGAAGTCAGTCATATGTCTTGTGGTCCCCTATAATGAATTTCCAACAGAGCAAAAGGCCATTATCGTGTCACAATTTAGTGTGAAGAGGTAAAAAATAGTGCAGTCTTACAAATATCTGGGGATGCAAATCAAACCTGACAAGTTTGACAGTGTAGAAGTACAGAAGAGAGATGCTCTGTTCCGTTCTTGATTAATCTAAGGGACCTTTTTCACTGCTGTCTACTTGATCGACTAGTCAGTTCCATGAAATGTTTTGCACAACTGCAACACTCACTGATGTAATACAGGTGACTGGTTAATACCAGAATCCCTGTCAACAGACATGCGATCAACATGACAGATAGTGACCAAAGTGGGAGGTTATGTCAAAACTATTAACTGAAGCATCTGACAGTTTCTTCTCATTTGGGATCTGTAATAAGTGAAATTAAATGTTTTAGAGTTAAGATGGTGGCAGCACCAGCAGCAGCAATTTAAAAAATGGCAACATAATATAATAACACAGGAACACCTGTAAATTAGGTGCTATACAGTCCAGCAGCTCATCAGCCAAGTTGGTGGCCATGTGAACAAACTCTTAAAGTGTGTTCAGAGAGAAAGAAAAGTTTCGCCTCGCATCATTTGCATGAATTTAGATGTTAGCTGTAAGCTAGCTAGCAATGGACACACTGACCATGTGTGTGATATTGTGTCTTTGTGTGTGTTTGTGTTCAGCTCAGCCTCTGACTGATCTCAGAATTCACCAGAAACTCTGATCCTTTCCCTCCAGTGTTTGTATGTTTATGAAGATTCATTAAGCACCGGCACCGTGTGCAAGCGGTAAACATTTTGACATTAACTTTTTTGGATGTAGCATAGGGAATATATAGCTTGTGTTTCATTATACACTCTTGTTGAATCGTGATTCTTGAATCTTAAGGTATTACGCCGTCTCTAATATTGGCTTTGCATTGTGTCTGAACACAACGTAAGGGCTTTCTGTACATGCAACAGACTGCTGAACAGTTGTGGCCTATGCCCTAATCTTTGTGGGGGTGTGCTGGAGAGCCAGAGGATAAACTGAAATCCAAACAATCATCCCCATCCTCTCGAGGTGCAAGGTGAAGATGGGGTGTTTGAGACACTCGTTTGTGTCAACAGCCAACCTGTCCAATCCTGCCTCCACTAACTAGGAGAGTACTCAAGTCCTGTCTTGTATATGTTTCTGTTGGGGTAAATGGAGTTGCTGAACTGTATCATTTCAGGATATTGAAAATGCTTCAATAAAAATACCTATGAGACAGATAAGCTGAAAATTGTTTCGGTGACATCCGGACCCTTTGTTTAGCACCACACTTTGCTCAAAATTTTACACTGAATACTTTGCTTCATGGTAAGGTATCGTAAAGCCATGAAATTTATTGTGGATATTAATGGAGTATCAATGTTTTGATGTTATTTTTCTTTTTTGCTAGTGCCACCATTAGGCCTAAGTTTGTACATAATCACAATTTGGTTACCATGAGATTTACTGAGCACATTCGAGTTCCAGGAGGAACATCATGAGAAGTGAATCTAAGACACAGTAAAATTTTTAGGAGAGTGCTTTAACACATCTCTGTTTTCATTTACACTTGTCAGTCAGAATCCTACTGGGAGTTCTGTGATGTGAAGAATGGATATCCCCTTCAACAACAACAACAACACTAAGCAGTCAGTCTAAATGGGATCCAGCAACCTGGCACACTGACAATTTGCTCTGTTGAAGCAGTTTATTTCTGTCACCACCTTTGGGGAATAGACTCTCGAGGACACTGGCACTGATACACCTTCCATGTCCTTCAAAGAGGAGTTGTTAGCCTGTGTCTCTGCCTGTCTCTGAACCCCGCTTTTTTGTACATAAACGTTAGGGTAAAGTGCAAAGGTTGCTCAAACACTGCTCTGTTAATGTGGGCTATTTCTAACTTTTGACATGCATGAAGTTGGCTTTGCAGTATTTCTACTGACCCAACTGCTGACTGAGGACAATTTCTATTTTCTTGAGAAATAATCTCTTTGGAGTGATGACAAACGAATGAGGTCGATTGTTACAAAAAAACTCCTAAATGACTCAAATGTAGCACATGCTTCAATTTAAGAGGCACACATGGAGATACACAGAAACAGGCTCACACACACACACTCAAGCTACACATTCTGTCAGCAAAATATATTCACATTTTGGTATTTGCTGGAATGCTGACTTGAATGGAAATATTGTACTTCCAAATCAAGCAGAAAATGCAAACCTGCTGAAAAATGCAGCTGCCAGGAGACATTATATTGCCCAAAAATGTTGACTGCAAAGTCAAGTGCAAATTCTCTCATCAAATTCTCTATGCATGGTTTTTCAGAAAAAACGTATAATAACCACATTGAAATCCTTAACATGTAAGCAATTGCAGCTCACATAAGAGCAGATAAAGGCAATTTTTAATACATTGCTTCCACTTTTGCTCTTGTGTTTTTGTTTTAGGAAAGGCACAAAAAAAAAGACACGATTCTCCAAATGTTTTAAATGCTGGATACACGGTGGCCCTGAAGTCCACAACAAAACAGCATTTCACAAAACACAACAGTGTACCAGAAAAAACAACAGAATTGGTGAGACTGAAATCTGAAATGAAAGGGTCAGTACCTTGCTGTCGTGTTTTCTGATTTGCTGTTGTGTCTTGCGCTTCAGGGCCATCGTATGACTATCACTCTTACTACAGCCCCACAGACTTTGCAGCATGATTTTCAATGTCGAAATTTCAGGTTTTGCGATCTTTGCCATCCATTAACTAACAGACTAAACTAGAAGGAGCCCTTACATGCTCTTTTTTTTTTTTACCTCTGTAATAAATTTGCTGATGCTAGCGTGTGCTAGCTTGTATCTCTGATAAACATCTTTAGAGACGCACCAGTAAGCAGAGATCCGGTGATTCTCATCTCTGAAGCCGCTAATGGAAGATCCTTCAAACCCACTCCTTCCACCCGGCAGGCAGCCAGAGAGGAGCATCGAGACAGAAAGCTGCTAATTACTAAGTTCATGAGGCAGATAAAGCTGCGACAGACTTTAAATATCAAAAAGTATGTGCTGCACATCTGCTGACTGCCTTTCAGCAGGTCTGATTAGACTCAGCCTTATCTCAATTCAAGCAGATGGCAGCAGTTTATTTAAGCGCGCTTGATACAGACGTGCAGAATGGTATGGAAGGGCAGAGGGTCGGTAAATGAAACAAAACACAACATAAACACTGCTCTATCTGTGCTGCACTGATAGTGCATTCATGCTCATTTCCCAGCAGATTGAGTTATCACTTAGTGTTTGTTTATCCTTTATGGCCACAGTGCAAAAACGTATCAGATTCCAAACTGTTAACAACCAATTACATGCATTGAATTTGATATTGGTGTTTACCTGTTTTCACAAGATAACGTGTTCTCGACATAAACAAGGTACAGAAATGAAAGATCTTATTGAGAGTAATGCAAATGATGCTTCACCTGGACATTGAAAGAATGTTACTTTCTTAATGAACCAGGCAGGACAGTTATTAAATAGAATTTGGTGCCAGTATTAAGATTAAATATGATGCCTCGTGGAAACTCTGTGGAAGTACTATAAATAAAAAGTCTCAGCAAGCCAACAGCCTCCTGTAAAGTTAAAGACATATGTATTGCATTTACGAGCTGATCTGCTGTTTTGTGCCAGTATTGTGGATGAAAAGACTGATTTTAGTTTAATCCTTCTTTTTGGAAATTAAAAGCTGCTGTAGCTTGTGTCCTTTGCAGAGTAACCACAGTATCCTGTGATTTTTCTTTGACCAGAGGACACATAGTCCTGCAGCTCACCTTGAACAGATTCAATACAAGTTTATGGACCCTGGGGTGAAAATGGGCCCACAGTGCTCCAGATGAAAGTAGGACAAATTACTGCAGGGGGCCTGATCTGGGTTGGACGGTTCCCCACAGGTAGAAATTCTCATGAAGCCGCTGGCTCTACCAGCTGCGGCTGTGTGAGTTTAAATAGACAGTGACAGCCAGCGGGAGAATATGCCTGTTTGCCGCCAGTCGTGCCCTAAATGTACTTTGTCACAATAAAGATGATTTATTTAAATGACCACACAGTGCAAGGCGCGGGCAGCATTTTAAGCCATCATGGAAATCAGGCCTTCACTCTCCACCATTTTATTTCCAGTGGAGGGAGCTAAGCAGAGCTGTCAATGGCAGTTTTAATGGATGCTAATTCATCCTCCAGAGCTCATCATAAATGCCTCGTTCTCCGTCCGTTGTGTAAGCAATGAATGGCATCATCATTACTGCCAAAGCGCAGTGCACTAACCACTTCTGTTTTATGACTCAAAAAGCTGTGTGCTTCATGCTGTTATGGGGTGGAAAACATACCATTCAGTTTTCATTATCTGACAATGTGTTTTGCAGGCTTAACAGCAACACACTGTCAGAAGAAGCCACACTTTATAGCATTTCACTTTGCATTCCTCAGAGCTTAATCCTGCTTATTTGATTAAACCATTTGTTATGACTCACTGCTGTTCTGCAAATAGAAAGATTACCGTTAGTTAAAGATAGTGAGTATCTTTAAGTATAACAGGGTGAATTGTAAAATGTAATGTCTTGTAATTAGAAGCTCTTTAGTCAGTGCTAACACAGAATGTTAATATAACACTGAAGACTCAGATTCAGATTTATGTGTATATGCTCTGATGTCAACACCAGATAATCACACGACCAGATTTTGCAGTTTGAGGAATACAAACACCCCAAAACACAGATTGTATTTTTCCTGGAATGAATTCGGTTTTATCCACTGGGTGCGACTTGCCAAAATATCAAAATTCCACTAAAACTGTGCAACTTTTTATGAAAAATAAAATAATTTTTGTTAAATAACTCAGCCTTCTCAGTGTTGACTGTAGATTCTAGATTTTTTGCTCGCAAGACAAATTTAAAAACGTCGGGAATCAGGTGAGCAATGCATTATGCACGCTCATATATTTTTTTCAAGTCATTGTCTACTCAAAACCATCTCCAAATTATGTGATTTTGTAAATTTCAGATGAACTTTAGGATTGTTTCATTTTGGGTTGAGAATATTCTCTTACCTAAACTAAACTCTTAAACTAAATAAACCACTTGAACTCTCTGAAAAATGCATTGTCACAAAGCTGGGACCAGGACTGTCATTCTTGATCGGGACGTTTTGGAAGGCTTAATTAATAAATTAAAATTCTGATTAAATAAAGAGAATCTGGAGCCCAAACTTGTGGGGTTGAGTCACGCAAATCAAGTCCCTCAGGAGCAAAATAATCAGCATTTTCCTCCACTTTTCCATCTGCAATTTGTCTTACTATAGATTATGCTTACATCATAGTGTCTCTGTCACTCCGGCTGATTTTAACAGTAATAGTATAGGAAAATATTTGTAATCCTCATTAAATTCAGTGAAATGAGGAAATAATTCATTTGTTAACGTCGCAAAGCAGTAACACCAAACAGAGGAAGCTCATCACGGGATGTTATTGTCAGAAATGAGAGCGTGCTTCCACACCGCCATGTTGGTTCAGACTGAAGACAGAGAATCTGGCTCAGACAGATGAACCCGGGAATCACCATGAAAGGAGCCAAAGCAGCTTTTCCTCTGATGCTTTCACTCTGATTCGCCACTACGAAAGCCTCTCATCCCTCATTTTTTTTCACCCTTCATGAAAAGATGCCATTTCCTTCCCTCTGTGATTGCTGTGATGTTGAGTCACCCAGAGACTAATCCTGGAAATAATAGAGATTAAGCTTTTCCCCCAGTTTTTTCAAGGTGCTATAATTTCCTGGGCTCATAATCTTCCATCCCCTCTCAATACAGGAAGGTTTGCTGTTGTGACCTAAACTCCCAGCCTCCATGAAGGCGCTATCTTCCTGCATAGAAAAAGAAAATTAATGCAGATTACTGAGCAAGAACTGGCTCATTTTTAAAAGGTGGAATCATTTTTTTAGCAGCAAGAGGAAGGAATCAAAAATTACACAATCGCAACTTCCCAATCAATTGTCTGTTTGCTAAACCCCTGCCAAGTGCAAAAGTGTAACGGATTAAATGGTGTGCTTGTTTGCTCGAGCCTTGAATCGTTAGCACCTAGCTTACCTTTACACTCCTGCAAGTCCAGCCAATGTTACCAAGGTAGTGTTATGTTTGCTAAACACATCGGATAATCCTCATCCCTACTGTTGACATTAGAAGTGAAAACATACTTTTTAAATTTTAAAATAGGCCAAAAAGGGTGTTACATCAAAATTACTCTTTCTTTACTTACATGGATCATCACCTGGTGAAGATACACATTTTAGCCTGGGATAGGCTGTGTCGCAACCCCTTTCTTTAATGTAGCCATCAAATGCATAACTCAAAAAACTCCAGCATTAGCATAATTGTCTGGCTAGCCACAGTTGATCAAATCTGCCAATGCAAAATGCAAAAGAGTTGTCGGCTCAAAATGACAAACCTGCTCTTCTCTACTTCTACCAGAAATAAAGGACCCATTGTTGTCAAGGGGTAAATCAGCTGCCATTATCACTGAGAACTGCGTTTGTGACATGCGAGAACAGAAAACTGATCAAGCACAAAAGAGATTTCACTCCAAAGCAGCAAAAATTACCATCGTCATTGTCAGCAGTTTGACTGCAGTATAAAAACCAGCAGCAGTATTGTTGTTTATCCTTAAGACAAGATAAAATTAAGAAGAAAGCAAGTTTGGCAAAAACAAATCCATTACACTAAACTTTAGTAGTTTGTTTTTCTCTCTCTCGCAAACACACTCAAGTATATTTTTTTCACTTACCCAGCTCTGTGTGGTGCCAGGTTCAACTTTAAGATAATGAACCACTGGTATCTGCCACACATCGAGTATGTGAAGTTATTTTAAGTCTTAAATGCTTAACTAAATCCCTCTACTCAACCTTTTTACCTTTTTTTGGGTACAGTAATTGAGTTCACGAGTTCGAGTTCATGAAGCGCTGAAGTGATCACTGACAATTTATAAAAAAAACTAATCCAGGCGTGCTGGTTAACATATTCCCAGCATGATTTGATGAAACTAATATGTTGTCCATCTCGAAGATTTTGCGGCTTTTCTGGACGCAAACGAGACGAGTAATTTGAAAGAGAAAGTCCCGATGCATGATGTTGTACAAATTCTCAGATCATTCTAGTTTGTTCGACGCAAAAATGAAGTTAATTAAACGCCTTGCCCTGCCGTGTTTTTGCGAATAATATGTGCAGGAGATTAATGAGATCAATTTCAGATTTGTGTAGAAGAAATCAATGTCCTCAAAATTCACACTGACGGGCAGCTTAAGCACATCGGCCCAGCAGAGAGAGAAAAAAAAGTCTCCCTCTGTCTCACTTTCTCTCATTTCTCCCTACAATGTCACTCGCTCTCGATTCACTGTAACGCAATTCAATGCACTTTATTGACTTCAACGGTACATGAACGGTCCTCATGGAGCATTTAAATGAAACCGGAATTCATCAAACACAAAATCCAATCAGTAAACATTACTTCTGTGTGTTTTGTGTATGTGTGTGTGTTTTCCAGGGAGACCTGTGGTGCATAGCCCACATACAGGATCCAATAAACTGTAATAAACAGCTTTAATCCCTCCTTTCATTTCAAATTCTAATCTAAATAGTACATGTTATGCTGGAGTGTAAATCAATGAATAAATAGAATAAACGGTTCTAAAACAAGACATCAAGTAATATAATGAGGACGATTTGGGTGTAGCAACTTGGTTTTTTAAGGTAGTTTTTCAGTGAAGTTATTCTAAAAGGCTGTCTTGTTTTTTTTAAATCAAAGTTACAGATTATTGAGAGAAAATTTCTTGATACTTCAACATTTTTTACACCTGTCATTGACTCAACACTGAACTTTCAACCTGCCTGTAGTCTGTTCTCTTTTGTTAGGCAGGACTCGTTTGTCCTTTCCCTGTGGTGACTCCGTCTCTTCTCTCTAGTAAAGAGATATAACTGCCAATTTCAATTCACAGCTTTGAATCAGATAGACATTCATTTTTCTTTGTGTTTGCTATTCAGTGTTCCATACAGGAGGTTTGTTCAATTTGATGGTCTGGGGTTAATCCCTCCCTGTTGTGCTGGATTTATTTGGTTGGTCAGTCTGTTGACCCGCTGAGGGAATAAAGTCTTTTAGAGGTTCGTCTTTTTCAGTGGTCCGATTCCCCAGTACGTAAAATTACAATTTGACGGATCCACAACCTTGAGCTAGCAATGTGTCTCTAGGGATGGCAACATAGTCTACCACTTTGGTCCAGTCTGAATTGGCATAACATTTTGTACTGACTTTCCCGTCAGGATGAATTGTACTAACTTTGGTGGTTACTTAACTTTCCATCTAGTGCCATCATTTAGTGAACATTGTAATTTGTGCAATACTCTGATTTATGATCTGCAAAACTAATCACATTCCAGCCACAGCTGTGATTTGAATTTAGTCCTTATTATTTAAAATGTTAGCATGACTAAAATAGTGAACATGGTAAAAAAAAAAATTATACCTGCTAAACATTAGCTTTTTAGCATTGTAATTATGTGTATGTTAGCATGCAGATGTTAGCATTTAGCTCAAAGCGCTGCTGTGCAAGCACAACCTTACAAAGCTGCTAGGATGGCTGTGGTTTGTTTGATATTCCAAAATACATTTTTCATATTTGATTTTCATATAAAGCATCTGTTTGGATTGCTTTGAATCTGTTTTAGAACAAATTATGGCAGGCTTTTATCTTTTGCCATATCCCTTGCCAGAGAAAAGTACCCTGAGGCATTTGTAGCTGCACACGATGATTAAAATACGTCATGCTTTGGTGTGTTACATCTGCTGCTGCTCTATTAGTCTAAAGTAAACACCGGGTCACCTGCACGGAACGGCACACCATCTTTGATCTCTCTCTAATTTCTTTTGATGTGACTCCTAAAATCATGTGCCCATATGAAGTGTTCCCTCGTCAGTTCATACATTTCATACATTTTTTTGAGCATGTTTTGAATCTGTAAAGGTTGTTTGTCTTTTCCCTTCTCCTTCCTCTGCTGTGTCTCCTCGCTCTGCTCCAGCTTTTAGAGCCCTTTTGAATATGGGGCCAGATTAGTATAATAAAAACATGCTAATGCTGAATTACTTTGAAACATGCCTCATCCCTAGAAATAAAACCTGAAACCCATTAAGAAGCAGAAAATTGGGGAAAATTGCTTTCTTGTTGCTGTGCTTTTCAGTTTTATGAAATAACATCATTAAACTCCAGCTTTAAGACTGACTCTATTCACTCTCTGCAGTATGTAGAGAAAATGTTCAGGTGCTCGTGAACAATACACTTTCCAATAATCTATGTTTTGGCGATGTAATAAACACTCCTCAGTACAGGTAAATATGTGTGTGAGCTTCTCAAATATGTTTCCTAAATCCAAAGTTAGTGAGTCATCTCTTTTCATCTTCCAGTCCTCATCTGGTATCTTAATACTTCTGGGTTCATCAGTCAATTTCATTTAGTTTTTCTATACAGAAGGTTCCTCCTACCAGCCAATGCTCCCTTTAGCCATCTCATCAAACTGCCAATCCTACCCTCCACCCTCAATAACTGCAGATTTCAAATCCGAACTAAGTCAAGCCAAGTCTTTCAGAAGAAAAACACTTGATATTGAATTGTAAAGAAAAACATTTTGTTCTTTGCTGACCTCAAGATATTGAGATCAAAAATGTGTTTCCTGAAATATTAATGAAGAGTTTCAACTTTGAGGAAACTTTGAGTTTCCTATTCCTGTAGAAAATCAGCTGCATAACCAACAGGTTTTTATGTCAAGTACTTAAAGTTTTAACATACAAGAAAACACTATCAGTCTTGTTTTGCAGTCATGCATGCGCAAACAACATGAAGGCAGAAAATTCATCCCTATTCTCCAGAGGTTATCAAATGTCATTCTGGATAATGTAAGAAACCAATTTACTGGCATGAAACCAGAGTGAGAAAAAGTGGGTCGACCACAATTCATTACGGAACAACTTACGGAAATACAGTCAAAATCATGAACTGTTATAAGTCAGTCTTAATTCCGACAAATATATTTTTTTATAATTATTTATTTTAAACATCATTAGACACACTGTGCACAAAAATCTGCAGATTTGAACAAACTGCAAGTCCCTCTTTAATATCCATTTGTACAGATAGATAAACAGTGGTAAATAAGAAAATAGAATAATTAAAACAAATAACTAAAATCTACAGAAAATATATCCAAAAATAGTACCTGGTGTTATTATTGATAATGCAAATGTATTGATATTAAGTTGCAAGTGGCAAAACCATTAAGAACATGAAATTCGTCGAGTCATTCCTTTATATCTGAACCTTTATCAAAAACATCAGTCTTTGCTTCAGTATTAACATTCCTATTGCAAAAGTCAATCCTCACTTGTTATATATTCCATAACAAAAATAAATCAATTAAACAAACAGCAGTCAGACATAAAATTAATCCATATTTATTTTCATTTCACAAACCTCAGGACTTCAGCATGCAGGCATTAAAAATGTTCTATTATCACCATGCTCATGTAAGACACTCTGCATTTTAATGTGAACACAGTGTCCAGACAAAGGTCAGTGCCATGATGCTCTTTAAAGCATGAGCAGTCTGAAAGCATTTAGGTCACCCAAAATTGCAACAGCTTGAGCAGATGAGAGGTCATGTGGAAGGAGATTGAGAAAATGAGAAAATGTGATGGTGAAATTGTTGGAGGATTCATTAAGACAAACACTACAGAGGTAATGTATGCAAGAAGATGGAAAATTGGTGAGCTAATAAACTACTCTTCTCTTTATATTGACTGACCCATTTGCAGGATCTGAGGAAGAACAAAACTGCACAATTATACACACATTAGTGTTGTGTTTAAAGGCCAAAGACATTATTCAAGATTAACTTGTAAAGCAGGAAAAGGCCACACAAGTCCTCTCATCATTTATTTCCTGCTATTACTGAAGTGATTAAAGCTTTACTGAGTGAATGATTCACTGTGTGAATGAGCCTTGATGTTTGTGTGCTAAAATCTGTCTTTATCCTTGTGTGTGTGTGTGTGTGTATGAGGGTTTGCACCTTTGGTGGCCTTAAATGAAAGGGTGAAATTTGTGTCTCTCAAAATACACAAATGTGTTAAGATAAAGAATCTTAACAGAGCTTAAAGAAAAGTTGTGGCCATGATGCATTTACTCAAATATGATTATCCCTGCTGTATAGGTGCCCTCTCCCAAAGCCAAGCCCACCCACTCCTGGGCTCCCTACCTCTGCCAGGCCGACCCCTCCAGCCGCAGAGTCATGCCCAGCTGGAGCACTTCCTGCCTCTCAGGGTCAACAGCTCGTCGCCTCTCAGCCTCTTCCCCAATTTCAATGCGGTAAGATGCCATGTCACACTTCTCGTATACACACTTGAGTCCACAGTGGGCGCTCAAAAAGTGATTCCAAAATCTAGTTTTTAAAAACGTACTTGCTTGAAGGGGTTGATTAAATGTCTGTAGCTTGTTGAAGTAGACTAGAAAAATGGGCTTAAAATTAGTCTATGCGAGTTTGTCTAAAAGTCATTGCCTCAGATAACATTTTGACGTCAACAGTGCAAAACTTTCTTATCTCCATGTCCTTAGAATAATATTAACAAACACATATACCCCAGACACTCATGTAAACTAAAACCTGATGCAGCTACAGCTTTGTTTCTTACGTATATTTATTACCCTTTGGTCCTTACAACCCTTTAAATTCTTTATTTGTTGTAGAAATATACATTTTCCCAAGTTGGATTATGTGCAAGTTATCCACAACATACAGCATTTCTAAAAAGTCAAAGAGAAGATGAAATGTTGCATTGCGTGCATTTCAAACACATCTGCCACTTGTCTGCACTTGTCTGCAATACAGAACCAGCTAATGTCAACTTGAACAGTATAAGGCATCAAATTGTGAGAAATATTGTTTTAAAAGCTGCTCTAAATATGTACCCTTATTTTTTTTAAAGAAAGATCTCTGACCTTTTAATTAATTCTTTCATTTAATTAAACAAAAAAAAAGCTGTTAAGCAGAACTATTAAATTGTCTTACATGGCATGTCTTGCATTTATTTTACTTGAAATGTTTACTTTGTAGCCATATATAGCAAAATATAAATATAGTTTCAGGGCTGCATTGATAGATACTTGGCTCCGATCAGTGGTAAAAGTATGATTGAGACATCCCAAATATATCACTCATTCACACACACACACACACACACACACACACACACACACACACACACACACACACACACACACACACACACACA
>JBBPCS010001595.1:0-14808 GCA_037974645.1 Hollardia meadi
GTGTGTGTGTGTGTGTGTGTGTGTGTGTGTGTGTGTGTGTGTGTGTGTGTGTGTGTGTGTGTGTGTGTGTGTGCCCATGGCCATCCTTCAGCCAAGTCAAGGGCAAACCCACCATCGCTGCTGGCACACAGGAGGTCACTTTCACATCCTGCCGTCGTTCCTCTGGCTGCTGCGGCGTCATCACAGTTTATATTCTTGTTTTGTTTTTTTACCGTTTCTGCGGCAGCTGTTTCAAACCCTCGACGTGTGTCGGCTCCGTGGTTTTCAGCTCACGTGCTTTCAGTCTGCCAGAGGTGAGATACAGTTGATTTAGATTTGATTGTGGTCAGATTAGATTATCCATTTCCTCCTATTAGACTACAGACACAAACACACACATTTGTGATGGCGCTCATTATCATACCAGAGTTCTTGACCCTAATCTTAATCTGATTTTAACCTGAACACTATAACTTTAAGCCTTAACTCTCAGCAGTTTGAGAAGTTAAAAAAAATCTTGCCTTAAAGTTGTAAAACATCAACTGTATAGAAACAAGATTTAAAAATAATAATAATAAAATAAAAGGTACAAATGTAATAAAACTGATAAAACATGTGAATCAAGCACACTGTGGAGCTACAGTGCAGTGTACGATATGAATGAATAGACCCAAACAATATTTCCAATAATTTCCCCACTTGTCAAAGGTTTGAAAGTGTCCTCACTTTTCAAAAATATCTTTAAATTCCAAAATGTCCTCACATTACAGAAAGTGGCCCTTTTTCAGAAATCTCAAAATGTTAAAAAACTAAAATTCACTGGCTTTTCCTTGAGTGTCCTTGTCTGCCATAACTGTTCCTGCTTTCTGAATATTCACTTTTAAAAAGACTTTGAAAATGTCCTCACTTTCTAAACATGTCGTCGTTTTAACAAAAATGTCCACTTCTGCAAAAATGTTCTCACTTTTCAAACATGGTTTCACTTTTTAAAATATCTTTTTTTTTCAAAAATCTATATTTTTAAAATAGGACAATTAAGAAATGAAAATAAATCTAACAATCCATTAATATCCTAAATTTTTAAAGACGTCCCTGCTTTGAAAAATGTCCTCACATTCCAGGTCTGGAAACTGGTACTCACAAAGATGGAAATACAAAAACACACACACACACCTTCCCACGTAATATTGAACATGAAGTATCTGCTGACCGAAGACAATTCTGTGTGTGTGTGTGTGTGTGTGTGTGTGTGTGTGTGTGTGTGTGTGTGTGTGTGTGTGTGTGTGTGGGCAGATTGGTCAGTAGGAGGCTGGTCATGTGATTTATGGCAGCTTCTCCATTTAATGGCCCTGAAATCGTCCCTGCCCTCTCTTGCGTGTGTGTGTGTGTGTGTCCTCATGTATTATAGATGTACCCCTCCCCCCTCCACAGCTCAGTGAGCAGCCCCGTAACAGCAGCAAACATCCTCCTCTCGTCCTCGGAGCCTCTGAGGCCGATTCATCTTCTTACTTAAACATCTAAACATTAATTCGTTAGTTCAACCAATCAGAGAGCAGCTCGTTTTTGTCAACCAGTCGAATGGAGAGTTATTAAGCCAGATGGTCTTTTTGGTTTATTGAATCCAGACCAGGTTGGTCCTCGTCTCTGTTTCTATGCGGCCGCAGACGGAAGGCGAGGCAGTGATGTCATAATGATGTCACAGGTTTGAATAAGAAAGCGTGTGTGAGCTCCATGTCGTCGCCCTCTGACTCACGCACACAGGAAGTGGGTTGTGTGAAGGATTATCTCAGCACAGGATTAAACAGCATTAAATGAGTTTTTGTGTTTATGATGACCTCTTCTGTTTGTACAAGTCAGAAAACTGAGTTGAGACATGTGACCTCTGGTTGTGGTTTTAATGTTTTGTTTACGTGATTGCCTTAATAGAAACGTGTCTTCCAGGTCAGGTCACAGTGATATAGCTTCATGTTCTAGCTCTCATTCATCATTTCAACTCTAAATACTACAATACCCATGAGCCTTAGTTGGTGTGGAGGAGTGAACAGAGCCGTAGAGAATTCAGACGGCTTGAGAGCACCACGGTTTGTGAATTCATCCAAGCCTGATTGAAATTGACTGTTAGAGAAATGCACCTTGGGAGTCGTAGTCTCTCTGTCAACCGTCTTTCTTGGCTTTTTTATCAAAGAAGGGGATATTTCATCTTTCTAATGTTCAGTGTTGCCGAAGGACACTTTGTGATCAGCACGATCTCACTTCAGAAGTCCATTGGATGATTTAAAACTTATTGGGTGGAGCCAAACTTGGGGATGTGAGTCAAATCGAAAAGAGATTCATAAGTGATTGAAAACAGCACGTCATAATCATTTATAATTTATATTGAAATCCTGATCATACCTCTGGTCTGGACTGGTGTGTTGAATGTTTCCACCTACTCAGGTGTCAAACAATGAGGTTATTTCTGCCTCCAGACCAGCTGAAGCCTCTGGAAAATGTGCGTGGCTCAACTTCACATGAACATCGTTCATATGACTTGAGCCTGGACATAGACTTGGACTTGTTTCGAATGATTAAAGGTTTTAATTGGACTTGTTTTACACCTCGACTTGCCTTGAATGACTCGAAACTTAGTTGAAATGAGTTGAAACTTGGACTTGGTTTTGAATTACTCTGACATGACCCCATACTAGAGATGGACGCGCCTTGAACTTCAGACTTGACTTGTTTTCAAACGACTGAAGAAATATTTCAGGCATGACTCGGACTCGGTTTGAATAACTCAAGATTTGATCTGAAGACTTGAGACCGAACTTGGACTTGTTTTCAAATGATTGGATAACGGATTTAGACTTGTAAGAGTTGAGACTGGACTTGGACTTGTTTAAAGGTCTTCTCCATAGCAACAGACACTGAAGCTCATGGGTAATGTAGTGTTTAGAACCAGACACACTGGGTAGGTAGGTGAATGTTTTCTTGTTTATGAGAACCTGGGCTGCACACAGAGTTGTGTTGAGGTTTTAAAGCTCTACTCCTTCGTGTTGTGGTCCTGTATTAGATCCAGTAGAGGAAATGCAGTATAAATAGTCCTGAGCCACAGTCATTACAGGCATTTATTGAATTGAATTAAGGCAGTAAAAGGTTGGTAGATGGCTGAACTAAGTAGCACAAACTCTGCCTCACCTCCCTCAGCCGGAGTGTGCCCTACCTTTAAATAGATTCCTGCAGTTAATGCCTGACTGGAAGCCGGGCTGTGTGCTACCATTACCTCATGCTCCCACATTCAAGGGAACATGGGAATGTAAAGGATATGAATCAACACGACTTGAGGCTGAGGGGCAACATGAATTATAAGGTATTTTAGATATCTTGATTAAAGTAAATACCTCAATGTAAAAGTAAACACAAGTGAAAGTTCTGAAGTTAAAATAGTATTATGACCAAAATGTTTCTGATATCTAATTTTGACTGAAGATTTTTCTTGTTGCAAATGACTCAATACTTGACTTGTTGGGAAAGACTGCAGTAGTGCTTGTTTATGACTACTGGGTGCTCGTCTTTGACTTGATTCAAATGGCTTGAGACTTGGCCTTGTTTGGAGACTTGATTTGGAACTTGACTCTGGACTTGAACTTGTTTTGTGAGACTTGAGACGTGACTTTGACTTGTTTTACTCTTTGACTTGCCTTGAATGACTCAAGACTTAGTGTGAATGACCCGACTCAGACTTGTTCCAAATAACTTGAAGTTGTTTTTGAATGGCTCAACTTCACACGGACGTGTTTCAAATGACTTTGATCCTGGATTTTCTCAGACTTGACATGGACTTGTTTTACTCTTTGACTGGCCTCAGATGACTCAAGACTTGGATTGAATGACTTGGACTTGTTTGAGTGTAAAGAGTTCGCTCTAGACCTACTCTACATGCAAAGTGTCATGAGATAAAACTTTTGTTGTGAATTGGACTTGTTATGTACGTAAGACATGAGACATGACTTGGACTTGTTTCACTCGTTGACTTGCCTTGAATGACTCAAGCGATAGTTTGAATGACTTAAAACTTGACTCAGACTTGGTCCAAATGACTTGAAGTTGATTTTCAATGGCTAAACTCCACATGAACTTGTTTCAAATGATGGAGCCTAAAATTGGACATGTTTTGCAAGTCTTCAGGCATGACTCTGACTTGAATGAGTTTTCAAAAGAATAGAGACTTGACTTTGGCTTGTTTTATTCTTTGGCTTACCTTATATGGCTCATTACCTAGTTTGAATGACTGGAAACTTGTTTTGGACTTGTTTGAAACTTGAGACCTGACTTGTTTTACTCTTTGACCTGACTGAGATGACTTGTTTTGAAACGACTGGAGCCTGAACTTAGATTTATTTTTGAAAAGCTTCAGGCATGACTTGGACGTGTTTTGAATGACGAAAGATCTGACTTGGACTTGCTGTGATTAACTTGTGACTTCACTTTCACTTGTTTTAGAATAACTGGAGACCTGAGTTGAATGTGTTTTCAAAAGACTTGAGACTGAACCTGGACTAGGTCTTCTCCATACAACAGTCGCTGAAGCTCATGGGTAATGTAGTATTTAGAACCAGGGGGAGTAAAAAATTTTAACTGAGGATCGTAATAAAAGATGTTTAAATTATTTAGACCAGCAGCCCCGCACATAGATCTGCTATTGGCAGAAAATGAGGGCGGGTCATTGCATGAATTCCCACATGTTCACAGTGAGGTCACACTGCACCACTGAGGTCACACTGCACCAAACCATTCTGCTCAGCAAGACACTGGGCAGCAAATGGCTCAAATCTTAGTGAGATTTTTACATTTAAAAATAGAAACAGATCTGTGTCACATATATGAGACAAATCAGATGTGGGTCACTATCACCTGCAGCCTGAAAACACACACTGAGTAACATGTTACCGCTCTCAGGGGAACAGGAAGTGGAACCAGGGCGGCTGAATGTTTCAGTAAATTGATCCTGAAGGACGTTTGGTTCACTTTCTGCTTTGTTCACTGAAAACGAGGCACAACATGAGGCCGAAAATCAAGTTTTCATACCACACATATTTAACCACTGCTCTGATTTCATTTACTCCTGAAAACCTTCTTTAAATGGGAGGTTAAAAGCAGGTAGCACAGCATGAACAGACAGAATGCATTATGTTTCCACAGGAGTCACCTGGTGATATTGTTTAAAAAAATCTGCATAATTAAGGTAAAAAATTAGTTGTTTTCTTTGATCTGAGCGAGAAGGAGCATGTGAATGTGAAATGTTGTTTTGGCTGAAGACATGACGAGTGGTGACGAGGTCAAAGACTCCGCCCCTGAAAGTTTGTTCACTGAGCGAACACTCAGAGACGCAGCGACACTAAAGGATGATTTTAGTTTTTTACTCTCCTGAGCTGATTTCATGTGATTAATTACTGGAGGAAAGTCTGCAGGAGGCTTATTATTACAGAGAACACAGCACTTCACACAAAGATATTATCGCCCAAACAAGGCCAGTGAAACAGTGTTTTAAAACCTCTGACATAACATTGATTTCTACATTAAACTCTACAAAACTTCATATAATAAATATAATATTAATAAAAACAATATTTATTTGGCAGTAATGTTTCTGATATTCGCATCCTTTTGAAGCTGAAATGATAAGTTGATCCACAGATGATTAATTTGTCATTTTATGAGCAAATATGTTAATAATTTCTGGTTTCTGACTGTTGGTCCAACAAAAAAAAAAAGACATTTGGAAAATCAGCTCGAAAATTTGAAAGGAAAGGAAAATGATTAATTTTAAAGTAAGGGATAAGATGTAGCCATTATTTTTTAATTTATTGTTTATTTCAGTGGATTATAGGAGAGAGACTGGCTGGTTCCACATTTATCTGAAGACGTATAGAGGCCAGAGAGATGAAGCAGAGGATGAACGAGTTACTGGAGTTGAAATCAGGTGACCCAGTTAGAGAGGGGAGGCGTGTTTGAGTGAATCTGACCGTTAACAGTGTTTATACAGGAAGGGACTCATTTATCTTCATCATCTCCAGCCGTGAAAACATGGAGGTGCTGAAGAGGAGAAGTCCTCATTAGGGTCGGTAGGTTTCCGGTTTTGCCGGTCCGGTCCCGTGTACAAACGTAAACCGGTTTAATTTTATATGACCCGACTGAACCGACGTTTGTCAGGTGTAGGTGGTTCGCTGGTTAAGTCCAGGTCAGATTTGGTTGGTTTGGTACATTTTCGAGTCATCTGAGTTGATGCTTTGCTTTTAGCGATGCTAGCAGTGTGGCAACACTGTCTTCTAGACATTCTCTTCATATACAATTGATTTGCAAACATGTTTGTTTGGCGGAATGAATCAGAAACCACGGCTCGAGTCCAGACTTTTAGGCAACAAAAGCACTTTGGTTAAGGTTAGGAAGAAAACCCCATGATGAAGGAAAGTCGGGTGAAGTTTCTTCATCCACAAAACATTTCTGGAGCTTCACAGTAAAACAGCATTGCAGCATTTTGCTAAACACCTGAAGAAGCTGGAGCCTTTTTTTAAAAAACATAAAAAGACAACTGGAAAAACATAAAATGGCTCCATACGGCTCGTCCACATTAATTCAAGTCTACGGAAGCCCTGAGATCCCAAATTGATTTGAAAAGACGTTATTTACACCCTTTTTTAAGCCTAAATTTTCACTGTAGCCGCTAAGCTAAAAGCCACTAAGCTAAAAAACATTAGCGTGCACCCTCATTATGTTGACAGAAAATGTAATTGGGGACATTTGCTGTTGAAAATGACTAAACGTGATTTCTCTGCGACAGTTTGGTCCACGATGAAACATCTTGGACCGTGATGGAGTTTTGTACTTGAATTCATGTTTCCCAGAGGATGAATCATCTGTTTGCACCAGCAGTTTCTCACCAGATTTATTATAGATCTGATATTATTTGTCATTCTAATAAATATACATATTAAAACAAGTACAGGTGTGTGTGTGTATGGGCATCTTAGTGTAGCGCTGTCTCTATGTGTGTGTTTAGGTCCTGTTAGTCAATAAACCAATACAGCTTCATCTTCTTAATTAGCCCTTTGCTCTCCTTTAGAAACACACTCACAACACGTTTCACTTCCTTCACTGCAGCTTTTTAAAATGTTTCTCAAACTGTGATCAGACGTGGCCTCAGCGAAGGGGACACGAAGGTTTGGAGGCTCAAGTCAGAAAGAAAAAAACACTTTACCCACTTTATTAGGCATCACTCACATTTAAAAAATGGAGAAAAGAAATGAAGACAGAAAATGAAGGGATTAATTTAAAGAATTCATTTTAATTTAAAGGATGAAGTTATTGTGGGGAGAAGTGATTATGTAAAAAAATGTGATCACAAAACCTTTTTCACAAACGGGTTCATGCTTTGAATAAATCACAGATTTAACCACGTTCAACAATCAATACTCAGCAGAGAAGCCCTGATTGTTGAGCGCAGCTGTGATGCTTATTGGTGTGATTCATCAATGCCTGATCAATACTGTATTGAAGCCTGGCCAGATGTGCTGCTGGTGAAATAGAACACATGTTTTAGGAAACACTGAGGGACACACTGTGGTCTCTGATTAAACATGTTTTTAACACTTTAATCTGCTGCGGGCGTCCAAAGGGTTTCTCGATATTTCTCAGATTATCGGCACATTTTATACACAAAAATACAGCAGAGCGGAAATAACACAAATTTTAAGTATGGAAACAATTTAAAATCACAGGAAGTGACGCTCTATGAATAAAATGTTACTTGTTAACGTTAAAGTTTGAGTCATGTTAGTCACGGTGGTTGACTTGAACATCGTTGCAAACATTTGGGATGATGTAAGTACACAACTCAACAAAATATAGAACAAAGGTCGGGTCGTTTTTATGTTAAATGTTACACATTAAATCTTTAAATAATAGAGGACCGAGGATTGAGCCCTGGGGAACTCCACGTGGTCTCGTGTTGGTCTGCTCGGAGGAAGAGCTGCTGAGCGAGATGAAGTATAAAGTACATCAGTTTCAAACTTTTTCTGCTTTCCTGCAAGCAGTTCATATCAGTTTCTTTCAACCATAATTAATCTTTTCACAGCCTCAGCCAAGACCTTAATTTAACCCAGACCAGGTCAGTACTGAAACTCACGATCAATATTTATTCAAGATACAATATCAATGTGACAGCAATAGTAATAATACGTAAATGTTTTTGACATGAAAATATTTAAGAATCTTAAACAAGAACATTTGAACCTTTCATCTTTAATCGTCAATATTTGGACAAGAAATGAAGCTGTTTACTTAAAAAGCAAAACTAAGACAGGAAGTTCAACATCTGAATGAAAAGCAAATAAAACAAATAAAACAACAAATATGTTGTTATAAGCGGTTAGAGGAGAACACATCATCACAACAGCCCCACCCACCCCTCTCGCAGCACTGAGGCACTCTGGGTAATCTAACTGTTTTCCCAGGATGCAGTGAGTCATGGAATCAATAGATAATCTTCTTCTTTTAGTCTGGTGGCGGCTGGCAGGCGGCCTGTGTGTGTGTGTGTGTGTGTGTGTGTGTGTGTGTGTGTGTGTGTGTGTGTGTGTGTGTGTGTGTGTCCTCATACCAGAACATGCTCAGTGTTGGATGAAAACCTTGTAACTCCTCTCTGATAATACAGAAGGCTCAGATGTTTACCTGCTCTGATGTTTCAGGTAACTAAGAGTCACGTAAATTATTATTAGTAGATAATGATCTCATTCATGTGTGCAGGGACTTTCAGGACTGAATGGGACACCATCTTTGAAAACGTTATCCAGTCGTAAAAGACCTCCTTCATCGTCCCCTTCTTCTCCTCCTCTAAACCTCCTTCCTGTCCTTCCTCATCATCCCTGTCTCTTCTTCTGTCCTTCCTATAACCCCCAGCCCCCCAATCTGTCCATTACCAGCCCCCATGAAAGCCCCTTTCTTCGTTCCTTTCTCTTCTTTCTGTCCTCTTTGTTTCCTCAGTTTGTCCCTCTGGCGTCTCCTCAGTGAAGAACAACCAGGCAACAGCAGTCCGTCCGTTTATTTATAGACTCCAAGGAATAAAGAAAGAAGACAGTGTGTGTGTGTGTGTGTGTGTGTGTGTGTGTGTGTGTCAGGGTGGTGTCACTCGTCTTTTATGCGGACTCTCTCTCTCTCTCCCTCAGTGACACCTGGTGTTAAAATGCATTTTGTGCCCGGATAATAATCGACTGGTGTTTAATGAGTTCTCGTTATCCTCACTAGAATCGGACCTCTGTCCTCTGAGGTGGCGGTTCATCAACCCCAGACTCCCTTAAAAGAATCTAAGAGTTTTGGGACTTGCTGAATCGGGGGAACTTTTACAAACAACATTTACGACAAATTCTTGAATTTTTTGTCCCCTCCTGTAAATTTGACACATATAAGACATGA
Organism: Hollardia meadi; assembly: GCA_037974645.1. Classification (NCBI taxonomy): domain Eukaryota; kingdom Metazoa; phylum Chordata; class Actinopteri; order Tetraodontiformes; family Triacanthodidae; genus Hollardia; species Hollardia meadi. The sequence continues at coordinate 9,427 of JBBPCS010001595.1, forward strand.
ACTCATGAGAACACAGAAGACATCTTAATCATTTTTAAATTTTAATAAAATTTATTGAAATTTTTCTGATACAGGATATAACTCCTCTACACCAGACTTAGTAACTCACACCAGAAAACAAATAATACAAAAAACTATTTTGCACAATTCATCTTTAGAATTATACAAAATACCCTTAATTGGCCAGAATTTATCCAATTTATTCTATTAAGAGTTAACTGAGGAAGCTCAGAAGTTTTTCTCTTTTCAGAAAAACACTTTAATGGGAATAAATTTAAGGAGGAGGATTATTATTTATTATTTAAGGATTATTCCAAAAGAGGCCGACAGGCTCAGCTGTATTATCAATTCCATGAACCATCTTATAGATCTCAATCATGTCGTCTTTACGTCTATAAACACCGTCTCTGTGTAGAATCTGCAGCTCAGATTTACGGAGCTTAATCGTGACTTTCAGCTTGTTGTTTTTCTGTTTATCGCTCTCATAGTGACATAGTGAAGCATTTAGCAGCTAAAGAGCCAGATTTTCCCCTCAGGATGTGGTGGAGACCAAAAACAGAGCTAAAAGACTGACATTCATCAGGTGACAAACTCCGATGCGAGTATGGTGCGATATGTTTGCTGGTTCCAGCTCCTCAAATGTGACAATTTGATGTTTTTCTTTATTTCACATGAAAATAAACTGTTGGTACAAAACAAGACATGTGAAGACGTCATATAACAAATACACATTTTTCATTATGTTATAGACAAAATGATTGATAGAGTTAAATTATTTGCGCATCAATCATAACCATGTGTTATGCTGAAAGTCTTTTTTCTTTAACATGTTCATCAGTGTTCAACATGAAAATTACTTTCTAAATTATTTCTGAATTCAAACTGAACACCTGTTTGAAAACACTCATCAAACAGTTTAAATAACTTCAGTCATTCTCTGTTCGTGTTGGTTCAGTCGCAGTGTGCGTTAACGTATGGTGCATTCACGTTCTCATATGAGGCTCGGACATCGGAGTGTCTGAAACAGTTTATTGATTTGAAGAGCTTTGTTGTGGAGGCAGCGAAAAGCGTTGAAAGATCCGACTGATAAAAGTGACGTTTGTGTGTTTGAGCGAGCAGTCATCAGAGCACAGATGGACTCTGGGTAGAGCCAGAGATCCCAGTGGATTGTGGGTAACACGGCTCGCTGCTGGCATGGTTTACTGCTAACAAACACGCACACATACACTGTGTATTCATGCATGCAAACACACACACACACACATTCTGCTGGCATCAGAAACACACTCTGACACCTGAGGTCAACGTCCTGATTTAAGTCTGCATGACATGAGGGGGAGGGGGGGGGGGGGGGCAAAGAATATAAAATAAAAGCAAGGACAGGATATAATTTTAAAAAACAAAAAAGACAAGGAAGGAGGGGAAGCGTAAGGAAAAGGAAAAAGGGAGAGGAAAGTAGGAAAGGAAAGGAATAAGGAGAAAAGGAAGGGCAGTGTGTGGATGGATGGATGGATGGATGGATGGATGGATGGATGGATGGATGGATGGATGGATGGAGCACTGACCTGTTCATATGATGAGTTTTGTTGAGGTGGTAACAGAGCAAATTTAACCTGCAGTCCATCAGAATGAAAAGAATGATCTAAAGCAACATCACATAATAATAATAATAATAATAATAATAATAATAATAATAATAATAATAATAATTAGAATAATAATAATTAGAATACTCTTGAAGTGAAGGCTGGAAAGTAACTAAGTACATTTACTCAAGTATTGTCCTGAAGTACATATTTCTGTATATATATACTGAATTCTTCCCTCATTATTATCAGTGTCACTAAAATGAAATGAGATGCCATAAAGGTGAATAAAATAATATTAAATATTAAATATAAAGGAGGCATAAACAGGGAAAAGCAGGACCCCAAATTGACCCTTGAGGGCCTCCAAACGTAATTTTGGTAAAATGACGACACGTGACTGTGGATCGGTGTAACGACATTATAAGACGCCGCTCTGAGATGTTTTGTGGTAACTACGGTTGGGCTGGTTTCTGTGTTTTTGGTCCCGTGTACGAGCTTAAACCGGTTTATTTTCATGTGACCCAACTGAACCGGCATTTGTCAGGTGTAGGTGGAGAGAGCTAGCAGCATGCGGCTAGTTAGCAGGAGGCTAGCCGATTAGTTTTGTGCCACAGGGCGGAGCTCCCATATGTTTTGTTGTGATGTACCGTCTGCCCTGTTGAAGTTACTGCAATACCTTGTTAACGTAAATCAACACTTCCTGTTTCTGTTTCAAATTAAAAGCCCTCAGAAACCTTTCATTTCCTTACGAGGCTTTTATTGTGAAACATTTGCAGGAATGTGTTGTGGAAACCTCATTGACTTGAAACGTAGCTTCTTTTCTCGGCTGAAGTCTGAGTTTTATTTTGTGAAGAAAAAAACCACGATGTGTCGCAGTCGTCCTGACGGATTGTGGAGCTGCCACACTCTCATGTGTGGGCTCAGTGGGAGCGGCTGCTGAGTCAAGCACGACACCTTGTGGTCAAATTTAGTATACCGGTCCAGTCTGGTCTTTATTGAGCCACAGTGGTTACAAAACATGCACCAATGAAGAAGAAAATAGAAATAATTTGCTGTTGCTTCAACTCTGATTGAGGTCGTTTCTCCAACTGACTGATGCTCAGAGCATCATTCAGCTTTTTATCACTAAACATCATCTTATTATAAAGATGATATTCATAATATATTATATTATATGTTTATCTGATTATATATTTTATTATATTTTCTATCTGACACAGAAATGAATTATCTGCAATATGATAAAAATCCATGCTGACAGAGTTATTTGTAATTTGTTCCTCCTCCTCGCCTCGTTAGACTTGACTTCATATTTCTAGTTTTGGAGTAGTCGTATTTTTATTCGTCACACGTAATACAAACAACAGTCAGCGCCTCGTTTTTACTTTGTGAATTTGACATTATTTTCTCGTGATTCATCTCAACCCTTAATTTAAGCCTTGAAAATCCTTAATTTGCGACGGTGTCGAGATACAGAGACGATTATTTACAAAAATATATGAAAAGTTAAAGATTAACAAAGTAAAAGTAGTCAGTGAAAAGAACTGCACGCTGAAGTGAAGTGCTTTGAAATCTTGACTCGTCGAAGGGTAGTGAGAGTGTCCATCTTCTCTCGTGATGCATTTTACAGTGCAGCACCCTCCTTCTTTCTCCCCTCCCCCATCCTGTAAGTACTGCTGTCTCTCCCTCCGTCTCTCTCCATCTCTATCACCACCCATCCCCCCTCTCTCTCTCTCTCTCTGCTCTTCCTCTCCTCCTCCTCCTCCTCTCTCCTCTCAGAGCTGCAGGGCCTCAGTGCTCAGTCAATCACGTTAATCACATTAATTTGCTCATAAACACACGCATGTACACATATGTGTTCTCACATTTACTAATTCAATATAAAAAGCTTTATTAGCACAGTGTTCAGACGCAGCACACGTTTAAAAGACGGGAGCGTCAGATTACAAACGTCTGTGAGGTTCAATAATGAAACACCTTTAATCTGTTATCATCTCACCTCCTCTGACCTCCTGACCTTGTTTCTCCTTTATTCATCTGTGAATTTGAATAAAGGCACTATTTTGGCAGCCAAACCGCCAACAGATCAACTGTTTTCAATTTAGAGCTGCAACGATTAATCGATTAGTCGATCAAAAGAAAATCAGTCGCTATTTTTGATAATTGATAGTTTCAGTCAAACGCATTGACTGTATATGAAGATGGCCGACATGAGAGCTCCCTAAAAGTGAAGCCAAATCTGGCAGACGCATGGAACGCAGTACAAGTATAAAGTAAAAGGAAATACTGCAGTAAAGCAAAACTGGACACTGAGTGCAGCTCTGAAACAGTCCGATCAGCTGACTCTCAAAACAAAACAAATATATTCCCATTAAAGACAACTTCCTGTTTCCAACGACCTGATTCAACTGATGAGCTCATACTGATCAGATTAAAAATCAACAGATAATCAATCAAACTGCATCAGTAAGAATCTGTGTGTCAGCAGGTTGATATATTACAGATGTGCAAACAGCAGGTACGAACACACAGATACTTCCTTCTGTCCGTCACCGTCACTGACCTTTCCCTCCTCCTCCTCCTCCTCCTCCTCCTCCTCCTCTGATCACATTTAAGGACTATATCTTTAGAATGAAGCCAGCTCTGAAAAGCGTTGTCTCAGTATCCCTCTCACAGAATCCACATGAGTTATTATCTATATCAAATCTTACATGTAGGAATCGATTGGATGTCATTGAACATTTCTAAAGTCACTGCTTTGGCTTTAGGCAGGATTGGGTATGATAAATATCACCTTCTTATTGTTTGAGCCTCTTCTTTGCTGAAGTCTTTAAGGACATATTTCACACAAAGCGTAAAGTAACAATCCTGATACAGAGCACGTAGCATTGAGATGCATTGTGGGTAATGTAGGCAGGTTTGTCAAAGAAGAAGAATCTGAAGAATAAAAACGAGTAGTTCTGCTGCATAGATTTTCATCCTTTTTTCCAATCTGTCCCTCATGAGTTGCTATTAATGAATGAATGAATGAATGAGTGAATGAATGAGTGAATGAATGAGTGTGACGATGTTCTGAGCTCTGAGTTGTTCTCTGAAGGTCACAGAGTCCTCTGCTGTCACATCACAGATAAAAAAAATTTCCACAGGGAGGAGCACTGTGATGCCTTCAGGGCCCCTGCCTTTACAGTTCAAACACACACACACACACACTGCTGCATCATCTTCAGTCGTCATCAAAAGGTCAGAGGTCACAGCAGACTGATCCTCCGAGTTTCATGAAACAGAAATCAGACGAGTCAGCTGGCCGATCAGCTGACTCGAGTTCAGCAGACAGATGAATGAACTCGTCGCTGGCAGCTCATCCTCCAACAACTTATTATCTCACTGCTGGAGAGCGACCCAGTTTCAGTGACGTGGAGCGAGGATTCATAATTCTACATGTGATAATATAACAACTAACTATCTGCAGGTTCCAGACGCAGCACTGTGACAAAGTACTCAGTACTTTGAGGTACTTTACTCGAGTATTCTGTACTTTTACTACATTTTGAATCCTTCCTTCACATTTTAGCATAAATACTTTTATTTAAGACCTGAACACTTTTTTTACCAGGTCGTGTCAGGTTGGGTAGCGAAACCGCTGGAGCTAACATTAGCATGTTAGCCAGCACTGCACTCATTCCACTGACTGTATATAAAGATGGCCGACATGAGAACTCCCAAAAAGTGAAGCCAAAACATCTGGATGGCCCCCTGGTGGCTGGCTGCAGTATAGCTCATAAACCCCTCCCCC
>JBBPCS010001596.1:0-14808 GCA_037974645.1 Hollardia meadi
ACCGTGTGTGTGTGTGCGTGTGTGTGTGTGCGTGTGTGTGTGTGTGTGTGTGTGTGTGTGTGTGTGTGGCTGCCGTCTCTTGCTTCCTGTTGAAGAGGTTTTCAAGAGAGGGAGAGGCTGACAAAAACCAAGAGTGAGTCTATTTTTGGCCACAGACAGAGAGAGAGAAAGCAAGATGAAGAGATAGAAGGGTTAAAAAAACCAAAAACAAACAGGAGGTGCACACAGGCGTTAGAAAAAACAAACAAGCAAAAGAAAAAAAACAGATTATTTTTAAAGCAAACACAAAAAATGGAAACTGAGAATGACGAAAAAGATAACAGTAGAAGAAGTACAAGTGTAAACATGTGCGCCCTGACAGGACAAAGTGTACTCGGTGACAGCAGCAGAGCCTCAGAGGAAACGCTGTGGCCTCTGTGTCTGTTTAATAGACTGAGTGGCTCGACATGTTCAGTGGAAATGCACATTTCTCGGCTGAATGCGTCATAGAGTTTTCTTAGTTGTACTATATTAGCATGTCATTTGTTTTTACCTCAATATCGCTGCCTTTATTTCCATTCTGAAAAGACAAAAACAGGCGCCCTCTTACACAAACGGTGCAGCCGCAGTCAGCGGCAACATTTTTGAAGAAAGTCAACAGCGTTGTAGCGTAGATGTGGGGGAGCAGAGCACTTTCAGCATGACATTATTACGTTTTGCCATCAAATGATTTCGAAGCATCGTGATTGCAAAAACAAAAAGGAACGGGGGCCAACAAAAACAGGCAAAGGCTCACATTAACTGCAAACGAGCCATCACAAGCAGATGCTCCAGGAGCATTTCTTCCTCTTTTGTGCCATAAATCCACCGACTCCCCGTGTGAAATCAGGTTCCCACTCCCACTGCGTCCATGTGACCTGTTCCAAAGATAGTTGTCATTTAGTGTTTTAGCAATTAGCCCAGGATAGACCAGGATATTCTGAACAAGGCCGTAATAAAGCACCATGCGGCCCCAGGGCCACAGTTTCATCAAGGCCCTTCCCCAACCGCCCCAAGCACCGTCACATCGCAACATTTGCTCCATCCAACCTGCACAAACAGCAGGTGCCTGAAAGCGAGCCCTTGTCCTAATAAGTTCAAGTGCCATAAAGTCTGACTGAACACAGTAAAAAGGGCACCCTGATGTCCAAAAACAAAACACAGACAACACCAGCAAGTGAAGCATAGCCTACGTGCATGCTTCTGTCCACTCACGAGCGACGCAAGCATGACAATATTGCGCCAATCAATCAATAACAACGGCACGTAACTCTGTTCCTACCTTTAAAACATCATCTCCCTGCCTTTTCTTCAATGACTACTTACAGTTAGCTCCATAGGCTAATGCTACAAACTGGCTAGGCAGTGCCTCTCTTTCAGACAGAGAAAGTTCTGAACGAACTACAAGTGTGAAGAACCACACTAGAATCCAACGTCTTACGTAACAGAACAAAACAAGTTGGGTCAGGTGGTAGAAGAACGTCCGTTTCTTCAAATGCAAATTGAAAATGTGCATAAAAACAGATGGATTGAAACCACTGCTACCGACTGAGCTAGACCCTCATGTCACAGCGTGGTGTAACTATAAAAATAAAAAATGTACTGCTTATTATAGCTGAGAACATCTTCTACCAGCTGAGTGAAAATCATCACTTCTCTCTGGCACAGAAAACATATCAGTTCAGATCCATCAGACAAACGCAACAGAACATGTGCCTTCTGTTTTCAGCCTCCGACAGGCGGCCGGCAGCAGGGAGACACAAGAAAATGATAAACACTACACGTCTGTGGAGACACACGCGCACACGCACACACACTTTCCACTGATTGATAACACACGTTAGCACATTAGCTGTACACACACACACACACACACACACAGACAGACAAATGCACACCTGTCAAGACTGAAACATGTTCACTCATTAGTGATAACACAAATACACACAGAGCTGCGACTGATTGGGAATGCAAATTAGTTATTTCGTGACCACACACACACACACACACACACACACACACACACACACACACACACACTAGAGATATTGTTGTCTCCTCATCATTAGCACATTTCCAAAGTGAGTGTCACTATGTTAGACACAGCTGCTGCAGATAACTCATCAACTCTGTAGAACACACACACACACACACACACACACACACACACACACACACACATATGTAGGCCTACACACACTTTCCTTAATGGCCTCTTGCAGACCGAAGCCTAATGGTGGTTTAGACTTTGCAGCCGCAGGAGGGAGGAGGAATGACGAGGCAAGACAGAGGGGAGAAAGACGGGGGGAGGTTCAGACGGGAGGACTGGAACAAAAGGACAGAAACATAAAAACAAGTAGAGGAAGAACAAGAGTGATGGAGGGATGAGAGTGAGATCAATACAGGGGTGTGAAGGCAAGAGAACCACCTTTTGTTGCTGACATGAATCTTCGCGGCGTTCATGTTCCACATTTATGATCGCAAGAAGAAGTGACTTTTGAGGTGAGGCTCTTTAAAGTGAAAAAGGCAAGCGTTTGACGGACGCGTCGACCGCAAAATGTTCAAAAAAGCGACGCTAAGACTTAAAGACGTCGAATTAAAGCCGCTTTAAAAACTGAAGTGAAACCTCAGAGAATATGTTTGTGGAACAAAAGCTGCCAGCGACAACATTTACATGCTTTCCGACACACACATTTTGAGGTGGAGAGACTTTCTGCACACGTTTGCCTTCTATTGATCTGCTGGTATTGCACATTTTTATCCATCACAGATACCATGGATAGATGGAGGACATAGGTCAAATCATTATTTGTGACTAAACAATAGACCTCTTACAGGAAAGCCTAAAAAAAAAAAAGAAGAGCAGAACGATTTGATCTTAGAAGAATCGAATTAATATCATTAAAAAAAACACATTCTGACAATGACAGGCTAACTTTGCAATGGTCACTCGCTCTGAAAGCACAATGTGATGCAGCTAGCTACAACAGCTAATCAATGAAGCTAATTTCTTTCTTTATTTCAATAACAGTCAGAGAAGAGCTTGACACGATTTATGTAAAAATTAAGTTATTTGGAAAACAAATGAGAAAACTTCCATCTACTGTTGAAGCCCCTGTGATACGTTCAAGAGCATTTTGAGGCTTTTTAAGCACCGTTCTCTAATTGAATCAACCACCCATAGAGGTATTGAAACAAAAGTACGTACTCTTCAAATCGAGTGAAATCTTTTTCATTTACTTTTTTTTCATTATCTAATCGATACTGATTGATTTTCAAGTTAGACTGATCATGTTAGTTAACTCCTACAAGGAAGCTACAAAGAAAGAAACAAAGTGTGCTATAAAAAGACACAAAGAGTCAAACTTCAAGTACAGGGACCCACAGATGATGGGGGTGCAAAGAAGAGAAAATATGAAACATCAAGCAGAGTAGATAGATGAAGGGAGGACAGGATGAAAGGAAAGAAAGGAAGGACGGCGTGATGAAGAGTGGAGGTCAGAGAGGAGGGAGGGGGGCATGTAGAGATCAAGGCAGGAGGAGTAAAGCACAGCCAGGTGGCAGCAATGAAAGAGAGGGATTGAACCAAGATGGGAAAGAAAAGATAAACACTGAAAAGAGGGTAAAAATATATATACATGGAGACGGGAAGTGAAATGAGGAGTGAAATCATGTGAGAAAAAGAAGGTTTCCTCTTTTTTTTTTTTAAGAATAACCTAAAGGCTGGACTGGAGCTTTTCGAGGACTTCCTACTTGAATGTAAAGTGGAGTTTTCGAGGACTTCCTGCTTTCCTTTACCGTCTTTAGAGTCCCCTCATTGGACGGTCTGACGTCTTGGAGGAACAGGAGTTCAAATCAATAGAAACCGAGTTGGAAGGCGCCAGTTAACAAACACCAGTCAGTCAGACGGATCGACCGACTCAGCATTTAGACTGTGTGCGTGTCAATGCGCATGGCTGAATACACTTATACATGATTAACAGCCTATGCACAGTAATTTCGTTAAAGCAAATCAATGACAGACGCTGTGTCCATTGTGGATCATGGCGAGTCGGCCGCTTCAAGAATTGTGTTGTGCTTCTTCTCCACCTCCTAATATGTAAAATTAGTTCATGTATTTTCTGATTTGCCTTGTTTCATTAACCAGGTTTCCATCCAAATGTCGCTCGAATGGAAATGAATGCACATTCCCATCCACGAAAATCGTTATCTGAACATTTATCTACACAGATGATCGCTGATGTATTCAGTTTTTATCAGAGGAAGTGCTGATTTAGTTCATAAAAATGGTTTCAGTTTTAAAAAATAACTCGTTTGGAGGAAAAGAAAGCTGAACTTTTCAAACTCGGCCAGGTTTAAAAAGCTCTTTGCCGATATTTGTGATATACAGTTTTTAGTTGAGTTTTAAAACTGGATGTATGAGTAAAAAACAGATGAACGGAAACCCACCTATTGATAGTGTGTATGTTTGTTACCTCAGCCAAGGAGGTGATGTTTTCAGTCCAGTTTGTGTTCCTCTGTCTGTTCGTCAGCAGGATTGTGGGAAAACTACTAGCCAGGTTTTCATGAAATTTGGTGGGATGGCGTAGCACGGGCCGAGGAGGAACCCATTAAATTTTGGAGCGGATACGGATCACAGGGCGGAAGCCCAAATGGCGGAACGGCGTTGACGACAACAAAGCAGCCAATCAGAGAAATTAAATGTATGGCCACACCTCCGCACAAACCTGCAGGACGGTGCCACAATTCTGGATTTTGTGTGAATTCAGATGAAGCACACGTGAAACTGCAGCTCACTATACATTCATGACACAGACAGACCAGAGGAGAGCCTATTTTTAGCCGATAGTCCGACCAAATCCTGCGTTTACTTGAAATATTAGCGAGAGCGGCTGTATGACATCCCTCGGCTTTTAGTTCCACATACTGACAAGTTGCAGCTGTAAAAAGGTAGCAACGCGCGAATAAAACCGGAGCAGAGAGCCAGTTTAATTGGTTTGGGAGGTAGAAAACGCATTGTGCATGTTTGCTCAGCCTTAACAATGCGCGTTTTGTGCGACACTTCTTGAATAGTCAGGCCGCCTCCTCTACAGTCCTGCCAACCTGTTGTGAGGGTAAATATGGGTATTATAGAGCCTGCTGTTTGCTGTGTGGATTTCTTATATAACTCTGACTCTGGATCAGTCCCTCTCTGCTACTTTCCGCTCGTCCTCCATCTCTCTCCCTCTTCTACTTGCTAATTTTCTCGCTTTTGTCTCCCTCTCCTCATCCCTCTCCATCACTCCCTCTCGGTATTGACCCACACACTATTGCAGCTGTATCACGTCGGGCCAAGGGCATAAATCAAAGCGCACAACACACAACACTGGCCTTCCCACACACTCATGCACTCTCCTCAAGCCATCTCTGTTTACTGACCCACACACACACACACACACACACACACATCTATAACTCGTGCTCATCTCTATTGCAGTGAACACCCACACAGATTTCTGGACTGGGAGCGAGATGCAGATAAAAAAGAACAAATATAGCGGGGGTTTGATTCCAAAGCACCGTGCAGGAAATCCACAGGAAAGGAATAAATGGAAAAAAAAAAAAAAAGTAGTGTTACCTGTTGGTCAGCGCTCAAAACGCCAGAAATACGACTGCTTATATAATCTGAAGTGGTGCTGCTATTCAACAAGAAAAACAGGAAAAAATAATAAGATGGAAACAGGAAACAGCTCGAGTATTGATTTGCTGGTGTTTATTTAAATGTTATTTTGAATTTTTGCGGAGAGGGGAAAAAAATGAAGGCCTTTGTGGAAGGAAAAAAATGAATGAAAGTGTGCAGGGCAGAGTTAGAGAAAGAAAACAAGCAGGAGGAGGAAGAAGAGGTGTGATAATAGCGATGAGCCTGCAGGAGAGAGACAGATAGAAAGGTAGAATAAAGGAAGAGAGGAAAAGAGATGCCTTGTGTACCCTGTCTCACATAGAGAGAAACATAATGAAGGGACTGCCCTTTTCTCTCTGTGTGTTTTCATGTGCACGTCCATTACAGCTTGCGTGATCGGCCTACTCAAAGCCACAGCGGTGGGGCCCCACACACACAAATCACAAAACACACACAATTCACAGGAGCTGTTTGCTCTTCCGCCTCATTCTCTTCCTGTGTCTCCTTTTTTTTTTTTTTTTCCACACAGTAAATGAGAGCAAGGCAAACAAGAGGAGGAGGAGGATGGGAGAAAAAAAAAAAGAGGAAGAAGAAACAGTGTGAAGCCTTATGTAACGAAGGAAAAAAACAAAACAACGAATGATGACAAAGAAGATGATTAAAAAGTAGAGAGAGTTACACGTAGAGCTTTGTTACAACATGTGATGGTGGAGTAACGACCAGTTCTTGCTCGGTTCTGATGTCCACGGTTCTGAACGCCATAAATTTCATGTGAAAATGCTTTTAAATGATGTTAAATGATGTATTTGTCCTGGAAAATACATCAGAGTAAAAAAAAACAACACTCAAAACGTGACTATTTTCATGATCTGATGCTTCACTGTATTGATTACCTATGTAGGACTGTGAATTATGCTGCGCTCCACTGCAATAAAGCAGCATGAAGCTGGATATAACGTATGCTATTGATCGGCTGTATCTCTTGTATGTTCTCTGGATTTATGGCAGTGGCCAAACACACAGACTTCTACCTCTCACCATACGAGGACCGCCCATTCACTAAATCCAGACCCTAATTTAAAATAAGTAAAAAAGTAAGTACATAAATAAATAACTGGAGTTGAGTTAGATGAGTTTTGTAGATACCGGTATATTTTGAATAAATGTCCCCAACATAATTCTAATGTGATATGTGAACAATGACACTATACACTGTTGGACGAGGCACAATATATAACATTTGTATCCCCTTTTAGTTCCCACTGCTTAAAACTGAATTGGATTGTAGGCATTTAAAGGAACAGTTCACCCCAAAATCATAAATACGTATTTTTCCTCTTTCCTGTGGTGCCATTTATCCAACTAGATAGAGTTTTGGAGCTATCGGCTGCAGAGATGTCTGCCTTCTCTCATATAATGGAACTAGATGGCACTTCACTTGCTCAAAGGGCCAAAAATATATATATATATATATTTGGAAAAACTCAACAACAATGTCTCTCTCCAGAAATCCTGACCCAGTTACTCAAGATGATCAACAGACCTTGTTGTGAGCAGTTTCATGTAGGAGCTAGCTTAGTTAGCTATCCTCTAGTTAGCTTTGTTAGCTAGCAAAGTGCCATCCAGTTCCATTATATTGGAGAGAGGGCAGACATTTACAGCCCATATTTCCAAATCTCGATAAATAACACGACAGGCAAGAGGAAAAAAATATGCATTTTTGATTTTGGGGTGAACTGTTCCTTTAAAAATAATAAGAGCTATTTGTGTCTTTTTCTTCTGCAGCGTGGGTTGGGTTGACTTCTTCTAATCTCTGCACAAACATGCTGCTACAAGACCAAAAAAAAAAAAACCCCAACCTGTCACACAGTTTTCAGACCTCAGGTGAAAAGCTCAAACAGATTCTCACCAAGATATCAAAATAAGAACACATACATTAAAATCCAATCTCGTCAGTAGAGGCTACAGAGTTTCTACGGTTTGATAACAGTGCATACTGTAAAAAAACAACACTCTAAACTCACCTCTTTAGTCTGAAATCGTGGCTATTATTATCAAATCTCTAAGAATTAACAGCAAAGAGCGACTTCAGTACGTCTTTCTGGTTTGTAGTGAAATTTAATTTGCTCCACTGATGCCCCAGTGTGAAAAAAAAACCCCAAAGATATTTAATTACAGCCAACACAAAGGTCTCAAGTCTTCTGAGGGCTATCGCTGCATCTGTACAATTATTTTGGGACTTGTGGGTGAGGAACTGAATTAATCTAAGCGTGTCAGGATGTCATGTCACTGCTGATAAGCATTAGCGCCTTCTTAATAAGGGTGCCAACAGACTGCCGCTCTAACAAGTATGGTAACAGGCGGGGGACAAAATGAGGGGAGGCAACCCATAACGTGAGACTAAGAGGCGGTTTAGCAGTAAACGAAACACACAGAAAACGCACCCAAAGCACAAACACACACCGATAAACAAATGCTCTCACCAACGTGTACACAAACAAAGGGATACACAAACGCACTAATCCACTCAGGCCATTGTTGTCACTGAGGCATAATCCTAGAGTCGATGACTAGCTTAACCCAAGTCACATGGCTGTAGGTACACACAATGCATCAACACACACACACACACACAATAAACATACAAAGAACTGCACATAGCATTTTCAAATTTGATTGGCAGCTCGTGAATCCGAGACCATTAGCCGCCGCTAGCAGCGGCAGCAGCCAATAGGAAGGGAGCTGCATGGTGACAGGTCAGAAATACATTTAAAGATCGTACGTAACATTTATGGCACTAATTCTTTTGTTGTCGCGTTTTGGACGCAAACTTTTTGTACTGAACTTTTAGAATTGTAACTTTACTGCCAAATTTTGGTCAGATGTTTTAGGTTAGTTAGTAACAGTGGGAACACAATTTGAAACTTTTTGTTGAAGATGTCATACAATGTTTTTAAGCGTTTTCTAGAAAGTTACCTATGTTTACTCTTAACTTTCCGGGTTTTAATGTCATAACTATTTTTTAAAAATACTTAGAAATGAATCTGCCTTATTTATATTTTATTGTACTTTTCTCTGTATTGTATTCTATTGTATATTTTCTCTTTTATCCTTTATTGTCTAAGTCCTTCCTATTTTATATTTTCCCTCAACCTAACTTGATTGTACCCTACATTTACAGTGTTTAACACTTTTGATGAAATGTAAATTGGTTTAGATGAGCTTTTATTTTAAAATAATCAGAATTTATCTACTGGACTTGAAATAAAGCCACAAACAATATTATTATGTGATCATAGCTTTTTAACTATAATCAATTATATATCCCACTTCCTGCCCAAGACGCTGAAACAAAGATGGTGTTCTCATGCCCTTATATGGGTGTGCGCACCACCCTCAACACCACATTACAGCAGTGTCCCATGAGATTAGTCGATCAATACCAGACTGATATCCAATACCATTATCTGCTGCAGGAACAAACGTGGCATTATGGTATGCCATCCCCATGACGACAGACGTTGCCGGGTGTCTTGTGTTTCCTATTGATCGGTGCATGATTTACAGTTGACGGTCAGTGCAGGTAATGGATTTAATTTAGTTTGTGCATAGAAAATAATGCGTTTCTCACTGCAGATATCAGCTCATCAATAGCTAATGGGGCTGATTTGTGTGTGTGAGTGTATTTGCCAGTAAGAGGCCCATATCAAACCATCAATATCTTCCTGCAAAACACAGCCCAGTAGCCCATACGCAACTGTCACAAGCCCCAGACCGTGTGATTATGTCAGATCGGCTATCAGGGGTTTGAACACAACTCGTCACCACAGTAGCAGCAAGAGGAAAATGACGCAGCCAGGAAGTGGGCCAGGCCTGAACAGGAAGTCAGCTGACCTCAGCAGACACACAGACAAGGGCGGGATATGACTGAAGGTCAGATTTAAGTGTGCGTGAGACAGATAGAGAGTGAGACAGATAGGAATGAGAGATCCCTCAATGGTTAGGAGTTAAATCATCTTAAAGTGCGTGTGACAGAAGAGCAAGGCGATGGCTTCGAAAACCACGTCCGCACCTCCTTTCTTTGCCGAGATGTTTAAATGTTTATAATTCCTCTTAAATAAATGAGCAGCTCAAATAGGCTTCCCGGCGTGACCCCTGATGAAAACTTCCACAACTTTTCCATGACCTTCCCTAACTACGTTCGGAGCACTTTCATAAACCTCAATATTTTATCCCTCCCTCGTTGGCTAATGTTGCTTCTTACCGTAGTGAAGTCTTGTTTTAATATGTATAAAGAAGGGGGGGGGGGGGGGAGCTCTCAAAAGGGGGTGCGATGTTTCAAAAATGTTAAAAAAAAGCTAAAAAACAACAACATCTATAACACACAATGGCGCGAGAATAAATTATAAAATAATCTGACACTGACAGAGATTTAGGCCAGTGTCTTGTCAGTCAGTAGCTTGAATTGATGATATTCCAGAAGCTCTGGGAATCCCGTTTAATGGATAAAACACTGCGCACACACACACACACACACACTTATTCCGTTTCACTTCGTCTTTTCCTACCTTGGCCCTTATCTGTCCCGAGGTCGACACTTTGCGGATCAACTTGTGCGACGTCTCCTCTTGTTCCCCGTCGCTGTCTGATGACTCTTCTCCAGCTTCTCCAGCCTGGGAGAAGAGGAAGGAATTACGGAAAATTAGAGTCAGATATTAGCCTACTGACATAGCTGCAACATCCTGAGGCTTTTAAAGCACAAACTTACTAAATTTTGAGGCATTTACCACGTAGAACTCCTGTGAGAGGATATTAGTAACCAAAATCCAAAAGTTCAGCCTTTAATTTGGGAGAAGCTCTTATTTGTTGCACATGTTTTGGTTGATGTGCAGCTATTCACAACTTTACTGTATTGTTCAGACTAACTTAAATTAAATTATTGTATCATATAATAGCCAACTAGCACCAACTGGGTCAAATTTAAAGAAAATCGAGTGACAAAAGATGGGCGTGTCGATCAGTGGACTGTTGTATGTCCCAGAATTCCGCAACATGAGGGTCTAAAAGCTGTTTTCCCAGATGGTTCTCTACGCCGTCAGGGATAAATTCTGTTAGCTAAATCATCTAATCATTCATGGATTTCCTCTTTTTTTTTCCCCCTGGGCATTTCAATTTTTCAAATTAAAAAACGACACTGCGTCTCAAGACTATCGGCTGCGTACGTGTAAAGTTTAAGTTATTAAAATGTAAACTGTAAACTTCAGGTCCTAATATTAAAATAACGTCCAAAGACATGACCGCCGTCTCATCAGTGGTAGCTAAAGAAAGTCCTGCTCAAGTGTCCTGGATCATTTTTGGGAAATCCACTTATTCTAGTAGTCTTCTGAAATCAGCCATTTTTTTTCTCTTGCGGGGTACAAATACAGTTTCACGCGCTCCTTGGTTGTTTATTGGAAATGAACAAACTCCTCTTGACTTGTTCGTTCTGACGCTCGCACGATGAAAGCATGCATTACGTTGTGATTCACCACTTCCTGTGTGCTGAGAGGATCCAACTACCCGCTTTGATATACTTTGGGCCATACATGGTGAGGATTCATAATTCATTCGTAAGGATGTTTTTTCGCAGCTGAACTCAACAAGGGCTGTACAGTGCATGGCTTACGTCCCCTGCAGGATGAGCGGAGTTGAGTTTATATGTGGGGACAGGCAGGTGTGGAATGGAAAAAAACTGTATTGTGCTGTTGTAGACCTCAGGACAAAAACTCAAACTGATCCTCGCACGGATATAATTTCAGTTATTATATCACTTGGGTCATATATGTTGAAGATTTCCACTCCAACTTTTCTGATCTTGCAGGGCTTGAAGTGTGAAATTAACATGCAAGTGTAAAGGCACCATAGAGTCATGTAGCGAGTGAAACCTGTGCCCATTATTTAGGCAAAGAAAGTTAATCTGTGTTGTTTTAAACAAAGCCATATTTTGACATTGATTTTACATTGAACAGCAGGCTACTTACAATGTGAGTCCTCTCAGAGTCTGCTTGGGGTGACCCCAGCGACTCGCCGTGCTCCGCCACGTACAGGACGTTGGGGTTCAGTTTAGAAGCCATGAACAAGCTGACGGTCGGACAAAAAGAAAGTGAGAGAGCACTGGTGCGGACGATGGATGCGAAGTTCGCCAGTTGCAAAAGAGGAGGACGTCTGAGCACGAGAGGAGAAGCAGAAGAGGAGAGAGTGGAGTTTGGCGAGGCGAAAGAAGAGGAGAGGATGACGAATGGGACGGCAGGCTCCGGGACACCACACCCGTCCTCTTGCCAATTTCTCTATCCAGGGCCAACTCTGGAAAAGATGGAGGAATTAATTATTGATCAGGAGAGAAAAGGAGAGGGGAAGAGTTGGCAATCCCCTCATTGGAAGTTCAGGAACACATAAACAAACTGTCTCTCCCTCCTCCGTCACACTCTCAGCAGTTGCACGGGCAACGACGACCACTTGTTTCTCGGTTCCTCTTCAATTCCTTCCTGCGTCCTGTGAGCCAAACACTGTGGTTCAAGTTTATTTCAGACGAGCCCATGCTGATGGTGGTAATGATGAAGATGAGCGATGAAGGGCAAACACAGTGGAAGGATGATACTACATGAAGACTACTCTGCACTATACTGTATATGCAATAACATCAGATATGGGCTCCTGTGCATGTTTTCATCCCGTTAATGCACGCGCTCTCGCACGTGTAACAGCTGCTAAGCATCATCAATTTGAGCCAACGTGTTTTTAGCATGCAGTGGTGTTAAGACCCCCCCCCCCCACACACACACACACAAAAAAAATGCACACATGTAGGCTGTGTGTGTGTGTGTGTGTGTGTGTGTGTGTGGGTGTGTGTGTGTGTGTGTGTGTTTCCTTGATTACGATGTGGACACACACAAAAAACCTGTCTGCATCACTTCACTGCCGCCCCCGATGACACCAAACTTGAACGCGAAACAGACGTGCTGCATGTATACGCTGTTCTGTTAGTGTGTTATATTATGGGGTTGTTGTGTTTTTTTTTTGGTGTGGCTTTCGGTTCTAAAAGAAATGAATAATAAACAAAAGCGGATGCACAACAGGCTGTCGCGCGCTCCAGCCAGCTTAATCATTCATTCCGTCCATATCGCTGTTTGTTGCTCTGGGAGCTCTCGGCGGCAAAATAAATATCAATATTCAATTTCACTCCTGCATATTCGTCAAACGGGCTCAGTCGGCTCAGCTGTCATAAACGCGAACGCATAAATCAGCGACCTGGACGGCCACCGTTACCGCGCGGCCACCTCCTCTGCACAAATAAACCCGCTCTGTGCTCTCGTGTGTCGATAAAATATTCATTTACCGGTTAATGTCTCCCTCCTTCTCTTCCGGTGGACGTTAAATAGCGGCGGCGTCTCCCCCTCCTGTTGCCCGGCCTGGGTCGCTCGTCAGCCGGCGTTGGGTGCTCGCGGGCGGCCGGCGGTCAGCAGCAGTGGCGGCGGCGGCGGCAGCGTGCGGGTCTCTCCGGTGGCGCTCGCCTTGCAGAGAGAGACGCGGTCATACGCATAGCGTCGGAGCGGATCTGAATCAGGTAGGAAGAGGAGGAGGGGGGGGAGGGAGGGAGGGAGGGAGGAGGAGGAGGAGGGAGCAGGGGGGGCGAGGAGAGAGAGAGAGAGAGAGAGATTTGAAAGCGGCCGTGTTTGAGTCGCCTCGAATCGCTTTTCGGAGGTTAAACGGAGAGCAATAACGCGCACGCATGCGCGCGCAGGAGAGAGCGCGAGGAGACACAGTAACACTAATTAACAACCAGATGCTAACCATTGACTAAGTAAAGAAAAGTTGTTGTTGTTGTTGTTTTAGCCCTAATTAAATCTGCTCACCTGAACACGTTAACAGCATTAGAGCACTTAACAGTAGGCGAGTGTGGAATTACAAAATTGCTAAACATTGATTTGAACAGTTCAAATCAATATCACATTAAGGTGTTTCTTTTCACTGAAGTCTGAGTGGCTTCATACAGAAAATGTTTGTGATAATCTGTGTTGTGCAGAGCCATACAGGTGAAGATGCTGCCTTTATGGCCAAAGCAAAAAACTGAATTTGAACCATTTCCTTAGTGTTTGCATGAGTTTATGTGCTTCTCTTGGATGAATGAGGTTATTAAATCCAGTCAGTTACTGTATTTTGCATTTACAGAACTGACATACTTTATTTGGATGAATTCAGGTGGCTTGAGGGCAAACATCTCTGGTTGGCACTTGGGTTAACAGGCTTTAAACGTGGTGGCTCGTGCAGTTGTGCATGAGTTTTTCATGATAACACATGATCTTCATCAGCGGACCGAGTTTGCCCAATTGTCATGGAAATCGCAGATGTCCAAATTCCCATTTCTTTCTAAGGGCTTAGTCATCAGTCATGCAATAACCTTGATAAATCAAGAGAAATCTTGAGGGTCGTGTGATAATTAAAGAGACGTTAAATATAGATGTTAAATATTGGGTACTTTTATCTCCTCAGGCCTCTTTAAGTCATACTAAGAAGGAGAAGAAATCACTCTTCTGTTGCACAGCTCACAAATCAAGGTCATAACCTGATGTGACGAGGGGCCAAAACACTCTTTTAAATCAATTAAACAGCTTATGGAGCACGGTGGAGAGTAGGTGAATTACTATTTTCGCATGTGAGGGATGCATAGTGCGGCTCAGCTCACATCTAGTGACACAGCATTCCTCTTGTAGGCAATAATTTAACATAAAATTCTCCCCAGGTATGCTGTCAAATACTTGTTTATATGAGTCTGTACTCAAATTTCAGCTCGCTCAGTCGCGTTGTTGTTATGTCCAAGATAGATAGAGAGCTCCATTAGAAAGGTAGAGTGACACCCACATTAATAAGGGAGAGAGAGGGCGAACAACATGTGCACCCCAACACAGATACAGAGAGACAGACACACACTGGCACGGCTCGGTGCCGTAGTAATTTGTTTGCAATTGATTAAATATTCATGCTGAATTAGCTGTGAGCCTGCCAACAGTCACTTCATTTACATTGTGTGTGTGTGTGTGTGTGTGTGTGTGTGTGTGTGTGTGTGTGTGTGTGTGTGTGTGTGTGTGTGTGTG
>JBBPCS010001597.1:0-14806 GCA_037974645.1 Hollardia meadi
TATTGTTTTTACTGATATGATTCTAACTGTTATTGTTGTTATTGTAACTGTAATCTGTGTCTTTTGAATGTACCTTGCAAAGTGCCTTTGAGTACCTTTTAAAGCGCTATACAAATAAAATATATTATTATTATTATATAATTAATAATAATTATTTCTGATATTTATTAAATATTTTTGATAGCCAAATTTAATCTACTAGTGCAGTGCCCGTAGAAAATATAGCTGTCTGAAAAGGGCTGATTGCATTGTACACTTGACAGACATAGTTGTGAAGCTAGCGCTAATGTAATTTGATTTGTCATAAAATAGAAGCCGTTCTAGAACTGTACTGACAGGAAAGAGGCAGAAGGGAAAACGGTGAAATCAACTGAAGCAGTACGGGGCGGGCAAAGCAGCAACGTCACTGTGGCTGCGAGTCCACACTGACGGGACACGGCTGACGTGAAAATTCCTACCCTCATAAGCCATGTCCGATTTGCAGAGTTAAGAGAGCCACAAAACGCTGTCTAAACAGTTTAGGTGATTGTGAGCGAGGTGTTTTGCAGCTTTTTTTCCAGGTAAATCGTGTAGGGGCGCTGGCATGTTGGCAAAGCACCGTCATAATGTGCCTCTTTCAGAAAAATTGCAAACAGAGCTTTGAGCAGCCCTCTTTCCCTTTAATATTATTATTATTATTATTATTATTATTATTATTATTTTACATTCTTTTGTACTTCCTTTCCTAGTGAGAGAAATGGGCATGTGACTGCCCTACCAGTTGCTTGAATCTTGGCTTGAATGGAGTTAGTGCCATTCTCATGCACATATGTAGGTGCCTGTTGGTAAGCATATGCATACTGCACTCTGAATAGCTGCCTCAAGCTGTGACAGTACATCATCTGCTAATATTTCTGATTTTCTGGTGGTCGTTGTAGCTGACATCGGGATTCGCTTGATTTTGTCACACAATTCGTCGTTTTGTTTACCTTCAAGTGACGTCTCGGCAGCGGCGTTCAAGCACTCCTTCACGACTGTCCCGTCACTGAATGTTTTTTTATGTTGCCTCAAATCCATGCAGTCTTCAGTGAACATTCATTTGCACGTTGCTGGGCTGTAAATTAATGTGTGATGAGTCGGATAGATCTGTCATACTGGGCTCTCAGCTCGGTTATTTTGTGCGCTCTCACTTCGGACCTCTGTGGATATGTTTCCTCAAAGGATCTGTGTTTGGTCTCGTAGTGACACTTAACATTCCTGCTTTTGATCAATGCCACAGTTTCACAACATATAAGACAAAGGTTTGGTACTGGCTGCCGGAAGAATGAACATGTATTGGTCCGTCCATTCACTTTTAAACGCTGTGTTTTCTGTATCAACTTTCCTTACTTTCGAGCAAGCCATGTCTTCTCATTCCCACATCTCTCTTCCAGTAAACAATGAATTTGATTGGCTCATTTGAGTGATGCTATGATCACGGTAAACGATTGCTGTATTAACTGGATTAGCTGCGCCTGCAGTCTGTAGTCGCACCCGTCAGGACCTCTGGAGGTATTTGAATGTGGCTGACCTCCTTGCATCCTCATTGTAGTTCCCATTGTCCTGTGGGATACCCAGGTACTTGTGGCTGTCCTGTATGTTTGCTATCCTGCCTTCTGGTAACTTCACTCTTTCAGTCCTGATCACCTTCTGTCTCTTTGCCTCCATCTGGCCACACTTGTCCAGTCCGAATGACATCCCAATGTCCTCGCTGTAGATCCTGGTGAGGTGGATCAGTGAGTCAACCCTAACCCTAACCAATTCCTGGCATGCAGCTTGATGTCATCCATGCTCAGTCCTCGTCCATGTATGTCTTGTTCCAGTACTTCAGGGTCAGGGTTAGGGTTTGATGCGCTGAAGTATTTTTATGCAATCCTTCAATGTTGACGTAAAACACATCCGTGGCATGATAATATAGTGGCAGATGCGTTGTTGCACTGTTGTTTTTTCATTGTATGTGATTGTTTGGTTATTTTTGTGGGTGAAAAAGAAGGAATCACTAACTTAGGGTGGGGGTTTTACGTCCCACATATAAATGAAGGCTGGTGGAGCAGATGCTCTCTCTCACAGACTCTTCCCTATTAATTGTCCAATATCACATGCTTTCATGTACAAAAGTGATCTCTTTTTTTAATCTGTCAAGTGCTCTTGTAAAGGTGGTACCTTCCAGGTCCTGATAATAATTGCTATCCAGTCATTCTTGCTGTTTTGTCCTTCAGTGGTTGGGGACACTGATGCCTTACTTATTGAATATAAAGCCAGTGATGTTTGCGAGTAAAGCAGTAAATCTTCATTCAGAATTTGGGGATTTTTGGGCATGTCATCTCCCCACAACAGTAGGCCAGCAGGCCATCTTTTAACTCAAAGTGTATGTAACCTACTATTATTTTGACACTGGATTTCGATGGTCCTGGATCAGGCAGACAAGCCAAGTATATTCCACAGAGGGTGAAGTAGGCCTACATGCAAACGAACATAGTCAGAATGGGTCTAGCCTTCTATTGTCACTGGTTAATCAGGGGTGGACTGACATTGCCGTCACAGTTCCCCAAAAACAAAAGACATGCTGCGGATGTGAGGGAGCCATATCAGTGCAGCATCTCCCTGACATCCCCAGGGCAGCCAGGTAGGCAAGAAGAAATGCCCGATCGCTGGAAGATGGCTGCAAGCAAAGAGAAAGACACTGCTGACAAATGCATTAATTACTTTATCAACTTCATTTCCTAATTAACCTTACATGTCACCTTCCAGGTAAGCCAGCCGGGGAAGATGTGCAGGGCTCGGGTGCCGGCAGCTCCTCATCAACTGGAGAAAAACTCAGAGTCATACAAAAAATTAGGGCAGAAAAGATGAAGAATCCTGAAGACAATAGTTCCCCCTGCTCCTTTAAACAGCAAATACAATAAATTCCAGATAACATTGTCATTAGCATGCGTTAGATGTTCCACCAATCCCAGTTGTGATTACTAAACATTTTGTCCAGTTTAATTAATATACAGTTTGATATATGTTTTCATTTACCACTTCATTTGCATTTTCAGTTAATTTTTAATATCTGGGTGTCAGCTGTGTGAAGATGATTTTCTTTGTTACTTCTTCTGTTAGCTTGACCAGCGCTTCACTTTCATCTCAGGCTGGCTCAACCACTTTAATCATCTCTGAGACAGAGAGGCAAGTCAGGCGAAATCAGGAGAGGAAGGAGAAACAATTAAAGAAAGTATGATTATGGCATCAATGGGTGACCCAGAAGAATTAATGTTACTTTATCATTAATTCACAATATGATTGGGAGCTCAGGCTATTCAATTCACCCTGGTGCAAAATAGATACAGAAGGGAATTCTCTTGTTTCTCTCTCTCTCTCTCTCTCTCTCTCTCTCTCTCTCTCTCTCTCTCTCTCTCTCTCTCTCTCTCTCTCTTTTGAACATCATGTTCATGTTTATTTCATATCATGTTTGTACAGTTTGTTCAGGTTTGTACCATAGACAGTATAATAACTGGATAGCTTTTAGCTCTTTCTAATGGCCAGCAGGTGGAGGCTTCACTGGTTGCAAAAAGAAATCAGATTGTATGTAAGCTTATGAGAAAATGACCCTACTTACCACTTTATTTATTACTTCAGTAATCAACAGTTTCCTGCAGCATGATGTTCATTTTGTAAATTATGGTCCCATTTAGAGCAAAATAGATGATGAAGCAGGGTATGCTTCAGGGCTTGGTTATGTTGTGCTTGACAAATCCCTACTACAGCATGTCCTCTTGTTCTCAGTCAGATCCAATCAGGACAGAGGTGTAGCAATGTGTATGCTCCCTAGCTCCACCTCCTCATCCAAATATGATCACTTCTGGCTCCAAAAAAACCAAGATGGTGCAGCCATAATGCCAAAGTCCAACAGTAGTCCACAAAGCAATGGGGGATGTCACGATGGTTCCCTCCACTATTTACTGCAGTCATTGGTTTGTACAAGGAAAAAGAATGAGTATAATATGATTGTGTGTAATAAATATCACTTTTGTGTTATGTTATTTTTGAGGCCAGTGTTTGTTGGGATGTTATATTGAACTGGACTGTACAGTGCAGGTGTTTGATGTTATTGTGTCCCCTCCCTGTGTTGGTCAACACTTAAAACCGTGATACCACTTTTCAGAAATGAAGCTGTCACACTGGCTCTACACATGGACCTATTATGCTGCCATACTGATATCTATTTAAATATTTTTCTATGTGTACTGTTGCAGCTTGTTCGCCAGTCTTGAAATAAACCCTCTTAATGCTACAAGTAAATATGCCTGTTTCCTCATCAGACCTCGCTCATGAAATCCTAGTCTTAAGGGCTCAATTTTGCTGTATTCATGCCAGTAGAGCTTTATATACCAAGCTGGCTTATTGTTCCAGACAGGCAGAAAATCACCTTTTCAATGAGCATCATTGGGAAATGTATGAGTGGTGCGTGGTGTACAAGCTCCCTTTGCCACTCCAGTCTCTGGTCAGTGATCTGTGACAGTAGAGGAATAGAGACAACATTTAAAAGGAAGGCCACTGCCAAACAGTAAAGTTTGATGTCCCAGCAAACACGAGGGGAAAAAGCACTTGATCAAAGGAAAAGAGACAGAAATAGGGTTAAAGAGGATGAAAGGGAGCAAGAGGGCTGGAAAGAGAAATTTATATGTAAATCCAATAGCTAGAGACAGGGAGGCAGCTTCAGATGAATACAAAGCCTTGATTGGGAAAACTAGAGAGAACTCTTTTTTTATGAGGTTGACAACTGAATTTGGATTAAAAATGAGAAGTTTAAGTATTTATACAGACACTCTTCATTTTATGCATCTCATATGTATTGTACTAATGCTCTGTGCATATTTCATAAGATAAATTAGATCAGATCAGACCAGTATTTCAAAAAGTATAAATTGATGCTAAAAGTTAGTCTTGATGGTGAGTTTATGACCCAACAGCAAAAACTAGATTAGCTAAAAGGAATGAATAAATATACCTTTGTGTCAAATGTTTAATATTTATTTATCTGCAATTTTTGTTAACAGAGCCCAAGAGTGTATTTTATTCATTATTTTGGTTGTGTGGCTTAATTTAATGTATGTTTTATTTATTTTAAGATTAAGATTTTTATACGTCTTTTTTTTTTGTCTGAATATTTTTAGGAATTTAAAGTCCATTGCTCTTTGGAAGGGTGTATTTACATTATAATTATTATTATTATATTTACATCAGCAATATAAAATGGTCTTAAAATGACAATAATAATGTTTATCCCAATTATTTCTGTGACAAAATATTGTCCAATAAAATCCTGATAGGCCCATAACTCGCTACAAGAAAGTGAATTTTTCCCAAAATATTAAACTCTTCCACTAAAGATCCCACATTTCAGATAATGTATATGACAAAAAAGACAGAGAAAGACATCAAAGAATCTGTAATCAAAATGCCAATGCCAAAATGTTGTATATTTTCAAAAACATGTCAAATATACAGTGAACGAGCAACCTAGAAAATCAACTAACTCTGAATTTTCTTCCCTGCTGCAGCTGCCGCATTATTACAAATCCTTTTTGTTCTACACAATGATTAACACATTCCACAATCCCTGAAGGAGCCAGAAGCTTTTCATACGCAACTGTCTGCTTAATGACATTGCCTCATCATTTCCCTGCAGAATCATTCTAGGGCGACCCTCTAGGATAATTTCCACAGAATCATAACCCATTTCCTTTGAAAAAAGCACAATACAATTTCACACAAGCTGTGAGGGCTGGTTGCATTAAATCACATGAGGTCAGTGTGATTATATCATGCCAACATAAGTGTGCTCAAAATTCAGATACTATTATTAAAGGAGTGAGAGAGAGATGATGATGAGGACCAATTGCCGTTACTATCTTCCCTCCCTTAGTCAAGTTGTGCAATCAAATGATTTTCTCTCTGCTTGGATATGATTTGAGTTATGCATCACATCAGCACGGTCCTTCAAAACTGCCTCCCTCACCAGTTCACAACTCAAAGATTACTTATCTAGATTTCCGCAAAAGTTTGAGACATAAGTTGTTTGAGTCACGAAGTATAACAGTATTCTATGAATGTCTTGCTATCAACTCTCTATCATCCTCCCTGCTGGGCAATCATTTGGAAAAAGTCTAAAGTGACAAGAGATACGATTTATTCCAACAGAGAAAAGACTAAAAAAATCGAAAATTGACTTTACTGTTTTAGTTGGTGAACGTAGAGGGACTCCTGCGCCAACATGGTTTCTATTGACTTTTATGGAAGACACTGTTCTCGAGAATAAATCATCACCTCACATCATTTTTTTCCCCAGTTTATGGGTCATTTTGAGATGGGATTTTTCTGCCAGATTAGAAATTGGATGGATGGATGGATGGATGGATGGATGGATGGATGGATGGATGGATGGAAGTATAATACTCCCAATTTAAAACCTCCACCTCACAGCTTGGTGGTCAAATAGTTCTTTATTCCTTGTTTTAAATGGAACCTCTTGAGCGACCCCTTGTCTGTCTGGTAAGGTTCATAACATTTCCCAGTTGCGATGAAATCTGTACATGGAGGAAGCAGTACGGAAGGCAGTAGATTCATACCAGCGGGAAACCACAAGCCACTGGCTGAGGGATGTTTACAATGGGTAAGGATCAGGGCTAGCTCTAATTGAAGCTTTTCACCAAACATACAAAGTCAGTGGATGCGAACATTAGTTTCACCATGAAGGACACAACAAATCTGTTTTTCTTAAATGTGCAATGTCCCTCACTAAGGCGGGAAAACTCAGCACTGAGATGCACAAAAAGGCCAGAAAGCACAAACCAGTACCTCTATTTTGAATAACAACATCCACTTCAACGCTATGACCAGAAAACATCTTTGATATTAGACGATTCATTAATATCCTTAATTATGTTCTGTTTTTTTTTTTTTACATTACTGTAGCATCCAATGCCAACATTCTAAAATGTAATTCTACAATATCTGTGCATGGCAACTACAGCATGGTTGAGGCTATGGAAATATTCTGGCTATGGAAGATAGAACTATACAATACAGGTAAGGTAACAATAACACTTGGATACATGTATAACATTAACCGCAGTTCTGTGATGGGATGCAAACTTCTGTCGAAATATATATACCCAATTATTGACAGGACAAAAACCTGGCACTGGGTGCAGATCATGAGTTGCAGATTCGTCCAAAAAGGATTCTGGGCTGTTCACTTAGGAAACACACTAATTTAGGGGTACTTTTTGGTTTACTTGCAGAAACACTAGATCCAAGGTTAGGGAAAAGAGGCAAGTCAATTTTTGGGATAATCCTGAGGTTTTATATATTTTATATATTACTTATTAACACCACATTGGACAAATATTTGGCATTTCACACAAAAAGAAGATAGTCATCCAATATGTAGTATGGTATTTTAGGACTTGAGTACCTAGTAAAAAAAATCTTCCCTGAACAGAGGAGTCCCTCTGTTAGTCTCTAGATTTGAATTTTTCTTTTCTTGTAGCGTTTGAGCATATAAGATTGTTGATGTACACCTCTGATGTCAGTATGGAGTCTCTGCTGTGCCAGCTGTAGTCATATAACAAGTTTAGTGACCAAGTCTTTTTGTTAAGTAGTTAATTGAATCACTATTTAAATAATGAAATTTACGTAAAAAATTCACATTTTATATGTATATTGCATTTTGTCTATCTGCCTTTAGCCAATAGGAAAATTAATATTAGCATTTAAATTTACTTTTTAATAATTCTGTTCACTCGTCTTATTGATAAATGTCAGTATTAGGATCTGCTACTGCTTTTGTATTTTTGTACAGTGCAACCATTTTTAATTGGCTTTACTTCTACCAAAGGTGTTTATGAGCCACCTGTTGTCTGTGGATTTTCAGATAGGCCTACACTCAGCAATTGGGTGGGTTTTTTTGCCAGTTTAAGGGCTAGACATATATCATGCCTATGTTATTCATACCCATTTCAAACAATTTCCAACCAATTTTATAGGGTTAAATCAACAAGAGAATATCATCAGCTGGTTTCAACAACTGGATAGTGTCTTAAAAATCATTCTGTGTCCATAGCCCGTGACAAATTTTTATAGAGGGTATAGTTTGTTTTGTTTTATCTCCCGATGAAGGATGTGGGGAACATGCATTATAAAATACAGCACTGTCAAATTAGAGGCTGGTTTTAGATAACCCTCTTCAACAAACAATAAATGCTCTTATTTAGGCAAATTTGATTCTGTAATTGAGAAATCATCGAGATATCAAGTCATCACTGTCCTTTCTTAATTTTACATAATTGCCTCTCTTTTTAGAAGTATTTGCAATTATAAGTGTTAGTGATAAAGATCCTCCCTACTTCAGTGGGAAGCTTTGGGTCACTATTTACATTAATAAGCGCAGTGTGGGGGGCCTTCTTTGACAGTTTTACTCTCATTTTCTGGAATCATTTCCTGTTTGCCTTGATAGAAATTGTGAGTCTATACAACATTCAATGAAACAAGTACAAAGATGTGTCTTTTGAAACTGAATTTGAGACGGACAGTGGTTGCAAGCGATGCGCGATTCACGGTGCTATCAGCGGCTGCAATACATTCTTTGTGAATTCGCGAGTGTGGTAAAAGCAGATTAGAGAATAGTTGTCACTTTAATTGGTCAAAGCAGCATTATACTTTTAACTCATGTACACTATCGCTGCTGCAGCTTACAAAGGTCCTAGTTTTTCAGTGACCATCCTGCTGTTGAATAGCAGAAGTTACTCAGGCTTATACAGTATAAAGACCTGACTGTTTGGCAATCCATCTCAGGACCAAAAGACTCATACTGTACTTTCTCATTCTTATTCTATCCTTCCAGCTCATTAGTAAGCACTCATTTGCATAAGTTGCATAACGAAAATTCACTTTTTTTGCATTGTGCCAACACAATGCAATTGACAAAAAACTATAGCTAATGGATGGATGGATGTGTGGAAACATGGTGCTGTCCTGAAAAAGAAGGACAAACTCAAGCCTATTTTATATAAATGTTTTAAAGGAAGCAAGCACATAGCTTTCCTCTCCATTGTCTATCTGGTACATTAACCTGACACAGAGAGAGGCTGGAGGCTGCTGCCTGGCCTGCTAATAACATGGTAGAGAGACAACAAAAAAGAGTGTGTGTGAGAGAGAGAGAAGATGGCAAGACGCAGAACACATACTCAACTCAAGAAATAATTGTATGTAGAAACAGTGTAGTGGGGAAAGAATGAGGGAGGGAGAAGAAGAGATAGAGGGGGTGGAGAGTAGCAGGCAGAGAGAGAAAGAAGGGGAAAGCAAATTAATTTTTATCTGCATTATGAAGATGATGGGATGTGGTGTGCTGTGGGGGTGGCCCATGCCTTTGGGTGATCGCAGACCAGGGGTAGCTAATAGGAGCAGCCTGCACACACACACACACACACACACAGACACACACACACACACAGTTCTTGGGAAAGCCCCTGAAACTCGTGAAATTTCGAAGAAGATGTGATACAAAAACTGTCTAATGAAACCGATACTGACAAAAGTGTTTTAGGTGGATTAGCAGCTCCTTAGAGGCATGAAAATTAATTAAATTAATGAATCTGCTCTGCCCTGTGTATAGTAAGTGGAAACCTAATTTAAAGTCACAGAGCTAGATCAGTCTTGTAGGGCTTGGTATTCACAAGCGAATACAGCAAACAGCAGACTGACACAATGATACAATTCCTTAATGTAGACAAAACATAAATGAAGGTTGGAGCATGAGGCCTATTTCTTCTTCTGAAAATGAATCAATGGTGTAAGAATTGAGGGTCTTGTATGTTGTGGAGCCATTATAAAGCCCTTTGAGGCCACGTTATGATTTGTGATATTGGACGATAAAGACTAAAAAGAGTAATTTGAGTTAACTGCCATTTTTTGCCTGTAGCCATTTAGTTAGAAAGATACCTATCCCAAATGTTTACTACTAAGCTAAAAAACAATGCAAACTGTTGCTGCTTTGAGTTAAATGCTAATGTCAGCATGATAACATGATCAGGATGACAATGCTAACATACTGATGATGAGCATGTATAATGTTTTGCCTGTTCACCATCCAGTTTAGTGTGTTAGCATACTAACGCTTACAAATGACCACAAAAACAATCATAAAGCACAGCTCAGGGTGATAACAATACTTAAATACAAAAAAATGTTCTCCTGATGATGGCACTAGATTTAAAATGAAAGAGACTATAATCAATATTTTATATTAAGAACATATCAAACGACAATGTGTAAACTTTGTAACGATGTGGGGTCGCTTGTAGTGATGAAGCTACAAAAAAATGATCATCTCCCCTTGAGTTTCCAAAGCTTTGTAGTGAATTTCAGCCCTCTTTCTTTAGCAGTCTGGTCTGCAAAAAAAGCTCTAAAAACCCACTGTAGATAACCTGCTCAGCACCAAACCTTAGAAGCAGTGACTGGCTGGTGAAAATAGTAGGCTATAGTACAACAGATCCAAAAAAGAGTAATTAGATTTACATGTGTCAGGTGGCCAAGACTCCAAATATATGATTATTTTGCTCCATAACTGCCACTGTTTGTTACCTGGTTTGCCCTATCAACCTATAAGGTGATGATACTGTATGTCGATGTTGTGTTCACAACTTGTTTCTGCTGCCCCCAAGTTGAAAACAAACAAACAATTAATGCAGGTTTGAGGGAAGACATGAATGTTTAGACCAAAGTTGAAGGAAATCCACCTCATAGTTGTTTGAAGTTTTGAGTCTGGGCTAAATTAGTGGATCAGCCCTGGGACATTCCCATCGCTAGTGCCACACTGCTAGTGTGGGGAAAACAGTTGGTGTGTGAAGACTACAGGAAACATTCACATGGGATAGAGTGGTGCACTGTCCCCTGTCAGCAAGATGCTGACCTTCTTCTGCTCCTAGGTCCAAATCCATCAGCCAGCTGGGACCTTTCTACTACTAGTAAGTACGATGCTGTAGTTAGCTCTCTAGCATCATTTGTGGAGACGCCCCCCTAATGTGGGAGTATAAAGAGTAAAAAAAAGTCTGAGTCAAGTTTTACAATGTTACTTAAAGTCCCAAAGTCAGCAAGTTTTATTTTGAAAGTCTAACCAGACATTGCATATTTATTATTGCTAACATCACGGCGGAGAACTGCATGTGCAAAACTGACGCTGGATGCGTAAGTCATCATTTGAATCTTTGGGCCACTGTAGTATTTCACCAGTTGGGAGTGAGAATATGTTGGTGAGTTTGCATGTTCTCCCCGTGTCTGTGTGGGTTTCCTCCATGGCAAAACAGTCTGTACTCCACCTCCTGAGTTTAGATGGGCTCCAGTCCTCCAGCACCCTGCGCAGGATAGGATGATGGATCGATAAATGGAAATATTTATGGAAATATGTTTGCTCAAATTGCTGAGTTGTACCCATATTGTATAATCTAAGAGGTAAGCTGAAGTTACAAGTGATGCCTGAAAATCAAATGTGTCATTATCTCACATTTTAAATGGATTATTTACTACCTCGACAAAATCCCTCTGTATTATTCCCTCCATTGCTCCTTCTTAGCGATTACACACAGGATCAAGTCCCTGAAGCTTTGCTTATCTTGAATGACATTTGCACATGCACACAAACACATACTCAAGACAAATTACATGCATGTACAATTGTTTGGGTGGATACATGAAGTTGTACTCACCGCTTGTTCCCATTGATATTTCCTTAATCTTCCCCTCACTCACATGTTTCCGCACACATAATCAAATTCCCACAATACAGAGATCTGATAGCGGGATTAGCTGTTCTGAAACTTTTTGCTACACACGTTAATGCCCTACAACATTAATCTATGCTGCGGGTTCAAAGATTACCTTCTGCCAATTAGAGAAATACAAGACTTTGTTTGAGGGTGTGTGAAGACACAAGTCCTTCTGTAAATGTGCTTGAATAAATTGGAAAATCCCCATGAAGCTTAGATACAAGATAAAGGATAAGACATGTACAAAATTATAGGAGCTCAATCAAACACTACAGTGGACAATATAGTTTAAGAAACATCACAACACACAACATAAAAATGATTTAATTTGAACCAATCAAAGGAACAATATATTTAGGCATAGTCATATATTTAGCTAGATTTGGACTCTTCCAGTCTGTATGCTAAGCTGCTCGTCTAGCATCATACTGTATATTCATACTTTTTGTCCACAATTGTGAGGCGACTCCCAGAATTCTGCGTTTTCCCCCTTTACTCTCCATGTATTATGTGTTAATAGAAGTGTGGGTTAGGAGCAGGTGGCAACAGGCGTGAGAGGTCAGTATGGGCACTGAGCTAACAGCTGGGAGGTTCAGTAAGAAGTCAGCTGGTGATGGAGTGAGAAAAATACAAGGTTTGGTTATTTCTAATCCACCATGAGCGCATAACCACAAAATGAATTAGAACTTGCAGCAGACACATTGAAGTGCCTTGCTCCAAGACACTTCAGTGGCAGATGTGGAGGAAGCAGACTGCTCGCCATTCAGCCCCCCTCACCGTCTTCTAGAGATTTGAACTATTAGAAACATGTGATATGTTAAGATATTCAGCAATTGGCTAGAAGCTCTACTACTTATCAGCTTTACTAGTATCAGGATACCACTGCACCAGCATGTGTGAGCAAGGTGTGTGTGTGCATGTGCAGGATGTCCGTTCCCCTTGCCCAAACACCCTGAGGTAGCCTAAATAGTTAAAGCAACTCCAATCCACATAAAGCAAACTAAAGACACGAATAAAACAAATCAAATGCCCAACAGATCGGCTTAGTTTGTAAAATCCTTGTCAAAAATGGGATAAATTTGGCAAACAACAAGCGAGATGAGATGTTTACTGTCACTTTTGAAGGACGTAAAGGACACAATCTGCATTAGGCGGGGGAAAGAGAAATCCAATTTCACTGTGTATACCGCAGACGCATTTTAATGTCAGGCGTAAATGTACTCCAGCTGAATCATATCCAGAGGCAATCTGTGTGTGAGATGAATGTTAAAGAGGCTATAAGTGAAACTGTTACTAGCACAAAATGGCCGCAATATATCTGTAGGGCTTTGATAAAGGCAGTAATTTTGTGACAATCTGACTTTATGCTTTGGTGACAGTCACAGGCCACCGTAGCTCAACGCGACCAGAGATGGGCTCAATAGCTCGCCCGGCAGTTCAAGCGATTGCTTCTCGCAGTTTCTTGTCTACGTTTTGTAGCTGACAATACAGATCGTTTAAGGTCAAAGATTAGGCGATGCCACTTAACTCCAAATGTCGGTCTCTGTCTGTGTGTCATCCTGTCAGTCCGTCTCTCTGTCCATGTAATCCCTACCTACAGACATCTGCAGCGGTGAGCCACGGGCGGTTGGCCTCTCGCTGTATGAGTCTGATCCCCACCGCCTGTGAAGTCAAATGTTGACAGAGAATCACGGACCACATCAGAATACTAAAGAGGCCAGAGAGTGCCTTTATGTGGAAGAGAGAGATAAAGACAGCGAGAGAGTGTGTATGTGTGTGTGTGTCTGGGTGTATGTGTGCTCTCATTGTAAAAATTACAAGCTTGGCAAGGGCTTGTAGGCTATTTTGAAGCAAGAATTATCACTCTTACTTCAGGGTATTTTTGTGCAGCTGTACTGCTGCTCGTTCTCTTGGATCCCAATAGTTTCACTTCAAATGACCTCTCTCAGGGGATAATCGTAAAAGTCTTGAAATAAAAAAGCTCTCACACAGTTTCTCTTCTTTGAAGCGGACATTCTGAAACAACTCGCATTATACTCTGCAGAAGAGTAAGTTGACTGAAACCATCGTAAAATGAGGCCGACAAGCTTTGATAGCACGTAAAATCTTGTGCAAACCTTGCCATTTTTTGCAGTGCAGTCCTATTATCCTTTTTTGTGTGAGTGGGTGCTCGTGTGAAGAAAGAGAATAGGTGAGTAAAGGAGATAAAGACTGAGATGAAAGGCCAGTGCTGACCATAGCGGCTGGCCTGCACGGCTCTCTGGTTTCTGAAAGGTGTCTTGGCCTCTCATGCAAATGAGCTTGCATCCAATCAGCTCTCCACAACACTCAAGTCCAAGTAACAAATATTTTTCCATAGTGTTCGGGTGAGCTTGATTTGGTCAGTCAAGCACATTGAAACCTCTAGAATAAAAAGCACTAAGCCGTAGTTGCAATAAGAGTCAGGC
This sequence comes from Hollardia meadi, assembly GCA_037974645.1. Lineage (NCBI taxonomy): Eukaryota > Metazoa > Chordata > Actinopteri > Tetraodontiformes > Triacanthodidae > Hollardia > Hollardia meadi. The sequence continues at coordinate 14,276 of JBBPCS010001597.1, forward strand.
TTAATAAAGTGTGTGCAACCTCCACTGAAGAGATAGAATCTTTGTGCATGAAGATTCAGCATAATACTTACAGTATTTTTCAGTATAGTGTCACAGAGTTTCATTTTCTAGCCTGGTGTAAAATTAATAGACCACTAAGTGAAAGCTGCAGTATGATCATGAGAATAACTAACAGCACAGCATTGGACCCACTGTATGTCTGTATTGTTTCACCTGTGAGTCTCATAAAGATGCACACATTCACAGCTGCTCTGCTGTTCATTGATATGTTCATTGTATGGCTCATGTTATGTTTCTTTAATAAAATAAAGGGAATTTGTTGTTGTCTGTTGTGAATATTAAAATGCTGATAATTAGATTTTTTTTTTTTTTAAGTTGTCAGCACAACACATTGCACTTGTATGTACTGTTTTATTTTTCGTTACTTAGAGAGAGTCTGTTGTGCAGTGTAATCTAAGGTGACCAGATTTCTGAAATGAAAACCGGGGACATTTCCAGTTCGGCGGTCAATATATCATTAAAATATCCAAT
>JBBPCS010001598.1:0-14806 GCA_037974645.1 Hollardia meadi
AAGGTAGGTGTAACCAAAATGTTTTCAGGTTTTAGAAATAGCTAAAAGTTGAACTGAAATCAGGTCACAACATTGTTGTGTCGGGGTGGGGACATTGCACCTTCTCATGGCCTGCATTTGCGCTCCTCTCTTGGTTAATGGTAATGCCGGTTCTGAAAAACAATGTAGCACAAAAATTATATATATTTAAGATCACAGAAATCTATGAATGTGAAATATAAAGCAATACCCTGTTCAATACAAAGTAGTGGTGCAGAATATTGACCCATATGATTGCCACTTTTCAATAAGTAGGAGTGTAACAATTCACACGAATGATCAAGTTAAATAGAAGAATATGATGGAATGGACACAGTATTAGCCATACTTGCCACTCTGGTGTCAGAGGCACCAGTGTTTATCACTAGGTTTTCAAAAATGGCAATGTCTGAAGAACAATCAATCAAGTCAAACTGTTTGGTACAGTATGTTAAAAGGCTCCTACCGCTGAATGAATTCAAGTGTGCACGCTGCATCATGTTGATACTGAAGGTTGAAATTGTTTTAGGAGGAAAAGACTAAAACAAGCCCAAGCAAAATGGATGTTCCTTCACACAGCACTCTTCTCTATGCTCATCATCCATCCACTGTCATTGGACCTAAAAAACATACAAGTTAGAAACATACCAGTTAATAGAAATTGCAAAAATAATGGATTCAATTCATTATGTTCATATGACAAGTATGGTAAGTCAATTACTTTAAAATTGAATCTGACAATATGAAAAAGAACATAATAGAACAGTAGTATTGCTTCAATAAGATGGCACATTTTAGCATACTTATTTCCAGCCAAATTTCTTTTAAAATTGGCCTTTATGACAAAGGCACTTAAATATTCCATTGTTTTTATTTTTCTTTGAATGAGTTCGTTTGTTGTATAGACCACAGTTACTTTAAGGGACAGTTCACCCTAAAATCAAAAATACAAATTTTTCCTCTTATTATTTATCCATTGTTTTGGTGTGAGTTGCTCAGTTTTTTTTCTATTTTCTACTTACAACTATTTTCTTTCTACCAAACTACACTGTATCACCGCACAGAAGAAAACATGCATCTACTCATGGATGAGAGGCTCGTGCTCATGCCAGGGCGGGATGTAAACATTAATGGAGTCCTCCTCGGCTGAAATGTAACGTTAGCTATGAGTAGATGCATGCTTCCTTCTGCACGGTGATACAGAAAGAAAATCGTTTCTACATTAAACTGCTCGCAACACGGTCTGTGGATATCTCCTGAACTCTGCCACTCGCACCAAAACAATCTAGATGGATATAAATAGTACAACAGGCAAGAGGAATGTTTTTTTCATTTTGGAGTGAACTGTCCCTTTAAGAGATAAGAGGTAAGACAACTTCTGTGTCCTGAGTTTCCATTTGTCTCATTTTTAGTCATAGACTACTAACCATGGGCGGATTTAGTCATTTTGGGACCTACGGCAAACACAGTCAGGGGGCCGTCCACATCACTTGTCCCCTCCCCCCCCTGACATTTAGTCTAGTTTTGATGTGAGTAAGCAGATGCTGGAGTCCAGTAGCCAGTAAAGCAATCTAGCCAAATTTGAAGATTGTTAACTCTACTGGATTGGACTCGGAACAGGACAGGAGAACTGGAGGAACACCTGATGAACCAAAAATAGCCTAACCTCAGTCGTTATTTTCATATAATATAATAAAGCTGGGTGTCATTAGCACAGCGATGACAAGAGGTATTGTTTTGTCTGAGTATATGTTTGTGAAGCACAGATAGACAGATAGTTAGATAGTTAAATATATAGATATAAAGAATACTTTATTCCCCAAAGGGAATTTGCAGTATTGTAGCAGCAATTAACAGAAACACACATAAATAAACAATACATAAATAAATACATAAATATACAAAAAAATATAAATCACATAAATACATAACAGAAACACATACATTACAAAAGTACCCAACAAGCTAGGTATATATACATAAACTTAATATACAAGGTAACCTATAAATAAATAGAAGGAAAATGAAAGACATAGCTATCTCTGTGCAAATTCTTGTGCATTGTGCATTGCCACTCAAAGGACTCTCCTCTCCCGGCATAGAGGGGTGTCATTGTACAGGGTGATTGCGGTGGGCAGCAATGACTTCCTTTTCGGAGCTGAAAGAGCCTCAGACAGCTATTTGGGAACGGCAGGTGTGTATATCTGTCCTTTACATGATCACATGCCATCAAAATTAATTTGAAGATCAGACCAAAAGCAGCTGCCTATAAAAACATACCTCAAAAAGTTACACATTGTTACATAGTGTTTTAAAGGACCTACACTTCGTCAAGAAGTAGTTGACAGCCTCAGTGTTACATTTCCAGTTCAGTCTGTTGTTGATGACTACTGACACCCAGATATCAGTAGTCATCCAACAACCTGCTGGTATAAGTTTGGAAAAGGAACTATAGACATTCAACTATATACACAGAAAAAAAAGGAACTATGTACAGCATCCATCCTGTGTGTGTGTATGTGTGTGTAGGTGTGTGTGTGTGAGTGTTAGGAAAGGAAGAAAAAAGACGAGAGAAGTATCATCAGACATGAACCCACTGAACATATGGAAGACATACTTGTGTGTGTTAAACAGTAGAATAAGTTGTCAATTTTTTTTTTTATTTCCTGGTTGTTGATAAAGCTACTTGTAAGTTTGTAGGTGACAAACCTCACTGTCATTTTGACAAACAAGGTTTCAAAAATTCCATCATAATCTATAAATACCCGTCGTTTTAATTTTTTTCACAAAAAAAAGAGACATAAGCTATTAAATAGCATTTAATTTTCAATAATGATTAAATCACACAAAAAAACATTTAATATACAGAACAAACTTACAAATTATGCATTTATTAGGGCATGGAGAGAAATAAAGGACAGAGACTCTGACCTTGTAGTCACTTTTTACTGATCCCAGGGTAGTGATCAGAATTCAGCAAGACTCTCTGAATATGGGATTTCCAGAGCCTGCAAGCACTCCTGCGGGGAACATAGTGGTGCTTTTTATACTCTTAGATACCAGTCTCTTCAACTTCAACACCAAAGCAACCCAGTTGGCATGTACTGTATGCCCTTACATGTCCTCTCCAGTGACAGCCAGTGGATTGCCAATGGTTGTTTTAGGCTCAGCAGGTCTTGTTCCTTCTATTCCTTTTGGAGCTTTTTTAGTCAATGTGTTCTAATGGGGGCAATTCTCGTAGTATGTTTTATATGATATTAGAGGTGGTGACATATGTACTTGTTTCACTCAAAGCCTTGGAGGCATCTCTGGCAGACAGTGCTGTCTGTGCATACCACAGTGAATGTTTACAAGGTACGAACAGTCATTCTGACAGAGCTGGTGTCCAACTCTAACCTTTAACCCCACCATCACGTTTGCTCCATCACTTCCAAGTAGAGCTCGACCGATATGGATTTTTGGGGGCCAATACCGATATTGGGGAGTAAAATATTTCCGATACCGATATCTGACAATATATGCTGTATATATATGTGTGTGTGTGTGTTTGGGTGGGTTTTATGGGTCAAAGAACATCCACATGAATACCAGGACCCAGGGTTTTCCACTAGAACATTGTACTGTAACCATGATCAATGTCATTCACTTCATCTGTCAGTGGTTTTAATGTTGTGGCTGAGCGGTGTATATGGGGCCTCAGAAAGTGAATTACCATGTGACCTTTTAAGCCAATCACTTGTCAACTCCTGTATATAAATGACATGACGCCCATTTTTCTTCATGCTCTGATGAAGGCCACTAGGCGGAAACATTGGCATGCTTGTGACATGTCCGAAAAAATGGGTGAAATTGAGATCTTTTGTTCTATGATCTATGTGTGTGCTACCTCTGTACCTTATGCTACCCAACATTGGAACTTAAGAACTTAATAAGACTTTGGTTTGGCACCACAAACAAATCACTGGGCAAGCGCACCCTCAAGATTTAACAACATCAGATTTAACTTGATAACATGCTGTGAGATTTTTTGGGTTGTGTTACAGTCAATTCTTCAAATGTCAAAAAAAGAAGCTAAAATTAAAGCCATTATCTGTCATTGCTTATCCTTTGGAGGGTCGTGGGGGGCTGGAGCCTAACACCTTGGACGGGTCACCTGTTCATCACAGGGCTGACACATAGAGACAAACAACCATGCACACTCACTTTCACACCTACATGCAATTTAGAGTCACCACTTAACCTAACTGTGCCTTTGGACTTTAAAGCCTGAGCACCCAAAGGGAATCCACGCAGAAACGCGGAGAACATGCAAACTCCGCACAGAAAGGCCTTGACCCGTCCAGGAACCAAACCCAGGACCTTCTTGCAGTGAGGCTACAGTGCTAACCGCCCAAGCTAAGAAAGCTAAAATGTCTTGTAGTTAATCCACTACAGTTTGGTGCTGTAGATTGAGAGTTGTTTTGTTGAATTATTTTTCAAGCCCTTTCTTCAATGTAAAACCCCTTCAGGTTTATAATTAATCTTATCTCTCAGTTGAACATGTTTCTGCACAGAACATTATCTCTTTAATATAAAGCTGAGACTTACATGTAAGACACAGCAGTATCTTTGTTCCTCTGAAATTAAACACATTTGGAATGAGTCCATTCTGTTTATGCCCACTCACAAAACTAATTGTGAAAACTGTGTATGCGGTCATGCAGGTCTTGGCATATCTTCAAGTGTTCAGTCATGGGCAGCTGGCTTAATTATAGATTCTTGAATATGTTTTGCCTCTCATCCAAAAGGATTCTTTAATTCTGAATGATTTAATTTAATTCTGTAGGGAGTCACATGAAATTGGTAGGACTATACACACCTTGAGAGTGGTGTAGTTCACATGTGGCTCATTAGTGGCTGTCATGTGAGAGTCATATCAGTCAAGGTATGAATGGCTGAAAAGAGACATCAGTAAAGCCTTGTAAATGGCTGATGTCCCCACTCAAAAAGGATAAGGTGTGTTAGATCACCTCTTCTGATGAGTGAAAGTTGTTTCAGTTCGACATACTAGATGGCCTCCTTTACTCCTATTCCAAACCACCTGTCTTCTTTGTCCAATATTTGCGGTCTTTAAAACATCTTTAAAACTTCTCCCTCATCTGCTTGATGTAAGTAGACTTGTCTTGACTTGTGGAGTTGGCCCGCCTGTGTTGGGGACATACACTTGTTTAGTGTTTGTTTGGTCTCCCCAAAGGTCTACACACTCCTTGCTGCATTGGACTGCATATGTTTGGTCTTTAGAGTGGACAAGCTTCTGTCTACGTTGCTGGAACACATGAACGTAGTGTTTATTGAAGAACCTCTTTAGCAAATCCAGCCACTTCTCCACCTGTCATTGTGGTCTTCTAATCTGCTGCTGCTGTTTTAATGAAACTAGACTTGTGCGTTGAACTGGCATTAGCATGCAGCGTCTGACTGGGCCTGATACTTTTGATTGAAACACAAAGTTACAATCAAGAAATGAGAATTACAAAGCTACCCTCATTATCTCTCACAGCTCAGGGATGTTGATTGGTTGTCCTTGACCTGCTGCTGTCTATAACAATATGGCCTTGGCGTTTTAATTAACCCTGTTACCAGTAGTATCTGTTAAAGAGGACATAAGATATGCTTATGAAAAGACAGCAGCTTATGCTAATTATCCTCATTAGCAAAGGTGACCTTTATAAAAGGTTATATAGTTGGCTTGAATGAAAATTACTGCAATTCGGACCTTTTTTTGATTACCTTTTTAATTGAATCAAAAGTTTACCTGACTAGTGATGTGCTGAGACAGTTTCATGACCTAGGGCCCATAAACATCTAAAAATGGTCCGGTCATCAATACAGAAATTAAAGGGGAATTCCGGTATTTTTAAACAATCTCGGACTGTGAGTGGTTTAAAAAAGCACTTTCAGTGGACGTAACTTTGACAGTCGGAGTTGCCCCTAAGGATTACGTTGCAGCCATTGCAGCCTTGTCGCGGCTATCGCCTGAGACTATTTACTGGATCAATTCCAAGACCTTTGGTAACTATGAATCATTTACACATCCAAATATATAAACATAAAGCCCAGGTTTAAAAATACCAGAATTCCCCTTTCAGCCTTTTTTTTTTTTTTAAATGGGTTAAAACCGATGTTGCTTTTGTGGCAACTATAATATTTATATGAGATTATTTTAGAAAATAACATCATATATATATGTTTTACAAATACTTTACTCTGCACACTGGTTAATTTAATTAAAGCCAATTAAATGGGTAGCGTCCATGCTTTTAAGAGACAACGCTACAATTAAAAGAAAAATTAAAAAAACATACGCTGCTTATTGTAATCTTCCATCTTCCACTGCAGAGAGAGAGAGATTGACGCTTAAGAGGTGAATTCCTCTAGCTTGGGATCCTTAATACATTAAAACACAGACCTGGTTCTGTCTGCACAACAGTAGCTCTGGTATAATGAACCTTATTCCCTCAGGTATCTGTGGAAGGATCTTGAAGCATATCTAGAATACAAAAAGACTATTTGATTTAATGACTCAACCATAACAGCTTGCATTAAATTATTAACTCTTTACATAAATTAGACTTTGTGCTCACTCTGTTGGTGTCTTGATATTGTTCAAGATGTGCAGTGTGTTCATTGCAGCCTTTGAGTGTCTGTTATGAAACAAACGTACATTTGCAGGATTGCTGCTGCACGGCTCCCCCGTACCCTCTCTGTCTTTGAGAAGTGAAGTGATGAAAGCAAAAGACAAGGAGGACCTTCCCTCAACAAAGAAAGCATACTTAAGCACCTTAAATACTTTATTTTTCATGGCAATAATATGGAACAGGTCACCCCAGGTCATACTTAACTGATAAATTATTGAGAATAAATTTTGACAGAATGTTTCTATTTTAAGCGACAAAGCTTCTTTTTTTTTTTAGCCTTCTAGCACTATAGGCACAAGCAGCCAGGAAACTCAGACCAAATGCATGTGTTGTAAATCATCTCACGTGACGCTACTTAGCCAATCAAATCTGTGTAGACCAATAAGCATTGCAACTTGAGCATGAATCTATCATTTAGACCTGGAAATGGCAAGAGCACTCAGTCTTGCTTCCAATTTTGCTTAGTGGTCGCTCTGACGTCATCACAAGATAAAGTCTATGGGCCGAGCAGGAGCTCGTGGGCGTGGCCAGCGAGAGAAATACTACTGTGCATATTCAGTGGGTTGCATAACCAGGAAGTAAACCCGTAGCTGTAAGCTAGAGAACTTTTGGCATATGCGCCAGGCGAGCAATTCTCATTCTCATCTCAACCCAAACCAAACAGCCTTTGCTTGAAATTTTCTCTAACAGGATCTCTTTGAATTCAATGTTCAATTTTGAATTAAATGCCTCGTCTTGCATCCGTAATATTTTCTAGTATTCCTCCCTGTTTAAAAATAACTAATCGGCCACTGATTAGAGTGAAGCATAAAACTGGAAATTGATGTTACTCAACATAGGCCACTCTTGTATTCATAAACAGAACCTGCAAACCAAAATGTTGGGCAGTTTATTCTTTAAGTCAATTCAATATGTGATTTCATGATTTTGGATTTTGGAAAATTATCTCTTGAAACCATGTGGAACCACTAGTATGCACATTTGGCAAGTACAGCATCCACCAAGTCAGATTTCAAGACATTGCATCTTGCGAAGCGTTTACAAATACAACAAAGCCACTACACTTATGAAAAAGATTGTTGTTGTTTTTTAAAAGCAACCTCTCCAGTGATGAACATAATGGCAAGAATGGTAAAGAATTAGGAGATTTTGAGAAAGAAGAAAACTGGATAATGGAGGAAACAGATGGGAGAGAAGGTTAATGAACACTGTTTTTAAAGAATGGGGAGTGGATTCCCTACAGGAAATCCAAATCAAATGCTTTTACATTAAACCAGCCTTTAAAAAAAAAAAGCCTCATATTCACCGGACTTGTATGAAAAGCCATCAGTGATTCATGTCACTGAGTAGCTACATGCAACTAATGAGGCTTCAGTATCCAAATGTGAAGTCAGATCCAGGTTGTTCCAAAGTGTTCAAATAATTTATCTAATCTCATTTGAAAGCAGATAAAAATATACAAATGATCAATTTAATCTGGAAATTTCTCGGAAAATGTTTTATACAAACAGGAAACACTGTAATACATAACAACTAGGGAAGAGAAAAAAATGCGTAAATGTCTGATGTTAGTAGTAGATTAAAATACTTCTCATGTTTTATAAATCTGACATTTTGTTCTTGTGTAAACCCTGGGATGAGTTAATGAATCTTCAATCAGAGACGTGTGATTGCCAATGGCATTAGAGCCGTTGCATAAACATTGCTTCTCTATTTTGCATGAGGGTAGTGTTGATATTAGAATGAACGGCTGAGATTTAGAGCGTGTGATTAGCTGATGAATGAGAGGCAGAGTCGCAGAACTAAAAAGCCCTCCAGCCAACTGGAAGAGTCAAGATAATCACATACGCTTAGCCATTTAATATCAATACAGTGAATATGAAATTCCTCATCCGGAAAAACAAACTGAAATGATGAATCGAGGACTGAATGATTATTAGAGGCGTTAAATGTAAGAATTTACTGAATAATTCAAGGTGTTTGTTCTTGGAAGACGCCACAGTATCTCTGTGCTCATACAATATTTGACACATTTCCCAGGTGGTATTATGTATGCACAGATTATACTGGTGCATTTGTGTAATTAGAAGGATATTTGATGACACCTGCTAACAACTTGCTGTATACGTTTAATGGCCTGTCAATACTGATGATCTATAAATAAATCTGATAATTGCATTCTAACCAGAAAGTAGGTGTTATGTTTTTGTGGATGGTTAACAGCGTGCCTGACATTACATTTAAGCATTAAGTGTAAATGTGTCCTTACACTGTTTATATAAAACAAATGTTACAGCAGGCATGTAGGAGGTCAGTGTATTGCTCAAGGCTATAAACTGTAAGGCTTTTTCTTCCTATCACAGGCTGGTTAGAAAAGAAGATTCAGAACTTTTGATACAGAATAAGAGGTGTTAGATGAAACACGAACATGATTTACACTCATCCTCTACTTAATTCCAGGTTGTTTGTGAAGAGATAAGTAGCTTTGTAATCTGATGGTGTTCCTTTAAATTGTGCCACTGTCAACAGAATTTTACTTCAAGTGTTACCACCTTTTTAAGTTATACAGTATGTAGCACTGTATCTGTGGTCAAACTGCTATTGGAGCAAATTAGATCAATAAATGTGTATAAGGAGGGAAAAATGCTATGTATTTTTAGACACACAATCAACAGTTTTTTAGATTGGATATGAACTAAATCTTAGCATCTATATTTAGTTTTGTTAGTCATAATCCTAAACAAGTGTATTTATGTTTGGAGGACAAATCTGCCTTTCTTTTATAACTGCAAATATTGTATTTCTGCCTGAATTTGGGCAAGCAATTCTCTGAGCCATTATCAGTGATATTAATATTGATCGAACCCCTTTTTAAACACCAAAACCTAAAAATAATTAAGCCTGCTTTACACAGTGACGTACGCATCCTGAATTAAATCAGATATGTCCAGGGGACTTTTTCCCCTGATAATGCTACATAGTAAAGAACCATGTTAAAACCATAAAAAATAAATCACTATTTTGAATTATTTGAATTTTGTAGACTAGTATGGTGTTACTCAGGCTGTACCCGACTCGGCCTGAATCACATTTGGCTGTGCAACACAAAGGTTTGACCCCTGATCTCTCATCTCTGCATAGGCAAGATCAGGATTTGAGGCCCCCGTATTGTAAAGTTTACACTCCTGCATTACTGTGTGTACAATGATGCAGCTAAAAACAAACAAGACCTGAAACTTGTTTACCAACAACTCCACTTCAGGTATCAGCTTCTCTCATCAGTTAACCATCACATTGATTTTTAAAAAAAACAACAACAACAAGTGCACCCGCTAAGTAAAATACAAGTTTTATAAAAATAGTTTTAATAGATTTTTTTCTTTTATTCTTACATAAAATATTATAATTCCTCAGTAAATCACTGTAATTTTTGTACACTTCTGTTTTATCCTATAATTGTAAGGCCCTTGAAGAAGCCCTAGATTGACATTGTTTTGTAAATACAGTTTTCAGATACATTTTCAGCATACAAGAATATAACCATATCTGCAGGTTAAATTGAGTCACTTCTGGTTTTATTTGACAGCTATATTGCAAGACTTTGCTCAGAATTTAAACAAGACATTTTAAATCTGCCACCATTCTGATTAAATCCTCTGAATGATTTCTTTAAGGATTGACAGCTGAGGCTCATGGGTATTGTAGTATTAAATATGAAAACAAGATTTCTCAAAAAAGTTCATTTAAAGTCATGGCCATAACATAAACCTGGTTGTGAAATCACCTGGGAGAGTCACATGTTTTGTGTTAAGTGACATAAAGGATGTTGTTTAAATAGAAAAAGAAATGGTAATACAGAACAGGGAAAATAACTCCCATTGCCCAACTTTATACAGACTTGTTTCCATTAACTATTCATTTTTATATTACCTTCGCCTAGGGTCTATTTTTACACAGAATATCTTCCCTTAAATATATACGTAGATCTTCTATTGGATGCAGTCTTTCCAATCAAGTTTTAAATGGAAGATATCTCCTGCAAAACTGCATTCATATAAAACATTTCCATTAGCACCAATTCATTGAAAGCAGATGCTGCTTTGAAGTATTTCTCCTGCACTTCAAATGACACTCAAATGATCTCTTGCAATGGGAATGACTAAAAGCTCTCCTTCTCATTTCAGTGTGGCCTTTACGTTTAACCAGATATATATTTTCTAGCAAGGGAGAAAAAAGGTTCCGAGCCACCAGGGTATAAGAGCCGAGAAAAGCATCAGTATTCCTTAAGAAAAGCCAAATATGAAGAACAGAGGTATATGTTTTAATTAGCCAGCAATGACGACTGAGGGTAATATGTTCTAATTAGGCAGCAATCAACACAGGAAGTATTAAATGATTAGATTAGCTATTTCTGACAGTTGAAAGTGCAATATGTTTTAATTAGCCAGCAATGGAAGGCTGAGGATATATGTTTTAATTAGCATCGTCTCCTGTGGCCTTAAGGCCTTGGGGCTTAAACATTAGGTGGAGTGTTAATCAAACCTGCAGAAATGAGACTAATTGTTTTCATACAGCAGTTCTCCTGTGGCATGACAGAAATAATCCCTTCACATCCCGCATCTTTTCTAAAGCTTCAGTAGTCAGAGTTAGGTACAACTAGCGCTGGTTGGCCTACTTCCATCTGCTCCCAAGGGACCTGTGGGCTTCAGCAGGTATACAGCTCCATCCCACTGTAAAACTGTTGCATCCTGTTTTGATTTTCACAACAGAAGCATTTGCACTTGTTGTGGGGCAGTTTCCCAAAATGCCAAGCTGGTTCCTAAAAGACACACAGGGGATCTCAGGCCTTTCACTGTGTAAACTGCTATCCTATCATCCTGTCCACTGTTAACTAAAATGTTCTTGTTAGAAATCAACATTTTGCTTGTACATGTTTTCTGTAAGTTACATCATATACTTTGTAGAAGAACAATTCTGGGACATTCAGCAGCTAAAATCAGGTACTGTACATTTGAATTATTGGTGTCTGAAATGGTAATTTTCTGTCAAGTCTTGCAATGTTGGCACAATGCCCTAACAGTTCTTCCTTCAGCAGTCTTCTCTTCAAAGCATACTGTATAGAATTTTCACTTCTAAAATACCACGGTCTGTGTCTCTGTTCGACATGTGAGTCAATGTTCCACCTTCCTGCAGGGATGTGTGGTAGTGTGGGCATGTTTGTTTGTGCTTAGGAACATAACCGCCTTGAAACACTCAGGAAATAACCTTTTATTTTTCTGATTCACTGCTTTGTTCTTGCTAACGCTGCTCCCTTTCTTCATACAATGTCTAACTCGCTGGATTACTGCCGCTCTCTCAAGCCGGGGAGGCTTGATGGGGGCAAAGTGTGATCTTTTTGCTGCCTTACCTTGCCATTAGTTCCATTGAATTGTAACATAAACTGTTGAGATGATGACAAAATCTTTTGCAGAGACTTGTTGATGCAGTCATTTATGATTTATTATTAGGATTTACATGTGATGAAGCATATCTTACCTTAGTGCAAGCAACAATAGGATTTAATTATTAATGACGTAACAGATTTGCATTGAATCACTTTCTCCTGTTAATATAAACTATGTCTATTGTTGGTTAGTTTATGTGACTACTCTATTACGGCTATCACTTCAGAAAATCCCCAATACTCTACTCAATAAAATGGATGGATGAAATATCTGTCACAGCTACGTTTTGATTAGTCAACTTATAATGTGATGATGCAACTCAACAAAGTGGGAAGTATAACGTGAAGCTAACTAGAAACCTGCATAGTGGTGTAAATCATAAGTTTCATCATGATATAAAAGGCTTTTACATCGAATGTTAGGACAACAAAACAATATTTGCTGATATCACAAAGTCTACCATGATACAATTTTAACTCGATTCAGTTCAGAGGCCTGTTATATGCACAATAACACATCAGTTACAGAAGAAGCTGCCCCCCCCCTTTTTTTTCTGCTTTTGGCCATAAAAGAAAAAAATCCATTCAATTGTAAATAATTTCAACTGTATACTGTAAGTGTAGCAACAAGACAACATTTAATAAAAGTTAATCCTATGGAATTTTACATTACATAAATTAGCCTAGTGGCTAGGGGGCTTTTCCTCTACTCTTAGCTTAACAAATTATATATATTATTTATTCTTTTTCTCACTCATCGTTCCTCTCTGACTGTTAAGCCACTACATCTCCCAACATTACAGAACAGCTCAGGCCAAATTATCACCACCCATTCAAAAATCCCCTATTTACAGAGTTTAAGACTCCACCACCCCTTTATAGGAGGACAACTGTATTTATGTTATATCTAATTATATATTCTTACATGGACTCTAGTATAGTTTTCTAGTCTAAATGTGAAGCTACGATGTAGACCTAACTGGCAGTTCCAATTAATAAAGCCTTGCTTAGAAAAACTAAATCTCTGTCATTATTTCCACCAAATTTGGGGAAACAGAAGCATGCATCTAGCTTTGCAGAGTATTCCAGCCAGTATGTCAAACAGTGGCGTTGCAAGGTTTAACAACCAGAAGTCGGTGCATGGTGACAGAGAAATAGAGAACAATACAGAAATCAAAACACAGTGAGTGAACCACTAAAAACTAAAAAGGGCCTATTTTTTTAGAGAGAGAAACGTGCTGATACCAAGCAGTGGGGAAATTTTTTGGTTGGATTAGTGCACGCTAACATTAACATTAACACAAGCAGCTAGATACATCACATGGATCAACTAAAGCTAAAAGTAGGCTATTCTCATCAGAGTCACTGAGTATGAGCAAAGTAGGCTGATAAACAGAGTATAAGCAACTGAGTACGATGTGAAATGATAGCAAAATAACTGCTCTCCCGGCTATGCATCTGTTTTTATATGGCCAGACCAACCAATCAGATGTATGCAAACTGCTGTTATTTCGAGGCGGCAATCGCCAAGTAAAGCATAAAATACTCGTAAGTAATTTTAATTTTTTTTATTTTGGGATGAAGTGAGTCGGTTTGGTGGGGCAGTGGGTGCATTTTGTGGGGCATTGCCACTGCCAAGTAACATGCTCCAGCCTGGTTCGTTATAAGTATTTCATCCTGTAACAGCATTGTTTGCATAAGCTGTGCACTTTGTCTGTTTACCCTTCATCTCCAAACTTTACTTTCCACAATGCTGATTTATTTCAGACAGGCTTGCCAGCAAGAAGTACCATGGAAATTTAAAAATACAGGCACATCTTAAAGATAATAATATGGATCAAAGTCTTGACTTTGCATCCATGATATTGGATTGTTGAACATTGAATTGATCTATAGATCATTACACCCCTGACATAGTAGTGCTGACTTGAACTTACGTAAGATGAATTACTGGTGCAACAGACTGCTTTTATTGTTATTACTGATGGATGTTATTTTTTCACACTAATGCAGCAGCAGTGCAGACATCTGTTGTCACATCTTGTTAGAAGCAAAAGGAAACAGTGTTGGTTGTAATGGATGGATGGATTTTTTAGGCAAGTTTCAAGTCCTTGGAAGCAAATTTCAATGATGTGCGGAAATGAATTGAAACACTTTGCTGACAGGAAGGTAGAAACATACTTTTTTTTTTTTTTTAAACACCACGGAATGGAAAATTGTGTAATTAAGACATGAAAAATGTGAAGTAAAATCAAAGTGGGTAGCGCTTACATCTATATTTTGTACTCATAAAACTATACCAAGCTACCCCCGGCTGTGACAAAACAGACATACGTTTTCACACATAAGAAACACTTGATCAGTAAAGACCTTATTATTTATTATTTTGCTAATCTGATCTCCTCCAGTAAACACAACCCTAAAGTCCTGTTTGACACCATAAACAACATTGTCACCCCTGCACCTTCTGATGTGCCTGTCTTTTCACATAATGACTGCAATACCTTTCTGTCATTCTTTGTCGAAAACATTAAAGATGTCAGGGCTAGCATCAGCCCCTCTACCACTCCCTTTACTGCAAATCCTACTAGGCTGTCAATTTTGGACTGTTTCTCTCCCATTTCACTGCAAGACCTCATTGATCTGGTGGGCAATATGCAACCCTCCTCAA